>PVKV010030449.1:0-22264 GCA_004027835.1 Alouatta palliata | reverse complement strand
AAATTAAGTGTAATTTTAAAAATTTAAAAATTTTAAAAATAAAAAAAAATTTCTTTATAATATTGAAGTTTCAAGGGATGTCAGTGTTTATGCCATTTTTCCAGTTCCAAAATGATTCCATTCCATTCTAGAAGTTTGAAGTATGTAACTTGAAATCCTTAATAAAATTTGGATTTAATTTTATTAAAAAAAAAAAAAGAAAAATTACATAAATAGGCTGGGTGCGGTGGCTCACGCGTATAATCGCAGCACTTTGGGAGGCTGAGGCAGGTGGATCACGAGGTTAGGAGATCGAGACCATCCCGGTCAACATGGTAAAACCCTGTCTCTACTAGAAATACAAAAATTAGCTGGGCATGGTGGCGCACGCCTGTAGTCCCAGCTACTGGGGAGGCTGAGGCAGAAGAATTGCTTGAACCCAGGAGGGAGGCGGAGGTTGCAGTGAGCTGAGATCGCACCATTGCACTCCAGCCTGGGTAACGAGAGGAAAACTCCGTCTCAAAGAAAGAAAAAAAAGAAAAATTACAAAAATAAAATGCGTCTTCAGAACCTCTTTACCTGGTAGGGCCTATTGTTTCAAACTACCCATTTAACTCATACTCTAGTGAACTTTCTGAACCCCTTACCAACCCATGTGTTTTCTTTCCTCCCATGAAAAGTCTCCTTAAGAGCTCTACAGAGGATCTGTATATTTTAAAGCATCCAGCGTGACTAAAGAGCTCATCAATGGTCCATTCAATATATTTTGTTGCCTCTTGTTAAGCCTAGTGCCTATTAATGAGCTCGGCATTTAAGAGATGCCTAGTAAATTCTTTGTGGAACGACTAAACTAACCTGGTAAAAGACTATGCTAATGTATTTTTGCAAAAGAGATGGAGAAAGACTGAATTCACAGAAATGGTGAGGATGCTGAGAAAATGTTCTACAAAGTATTTGCTGTGTGCTAGGCACTTTCCACAATCATAAGAAGTGAGTGTTCAGGTAATCTCTTGGTGTACAGCAAATCATCCCAAACTTAGTCTCTTAAAGTAATAATTAGCTTGCTTGTGAATTTCTACTTAGGTGGTTACATAGCAGGAACAGCACCTCTTTGTTCTAAGACAGCTCAACAGGGGGCTGAAGTATCCACTTTTAACAGTTCATTCCTGTACTTCAGCCTGTATGGAACCACCCTAGTGGCATAGGTGCCTCACTCACAACCCTAGGCTAGCTCTGGGTTGGATGGGTTGGGATAGAAAACTCTTGCCTTGAAAGTATAGCTCTCAATCTCAGCCTCTGCACTCCCCATTCCAAAGGGAGACGTGTATGTGCTTGGGGAGAAGCCAAGCAAAGCAAAAGATTTCAACAGCGAAAGGAGGAAACACACCCACTGAGGTTCTCATAGCAACATAATCACGCACAGGCAGCAGCCTATTTCGGTGGGAGCTTGTTTCAGCTCCCCTCCTCCTTGGTTAGTCACAGAATGGATGCACAAGCAGAAGCCGTGTGGGGTGGGGGCAGAGTGTCAGGCTGAAAGTCAGGTGGCTGGGGAGCTGAGTCCTCTGCTTGCTGATGGACCACGGGCAAATGTCCTCCTCTCTCGGATCTTGGGGTCTTTGTTTGTAAAATGAGAGGATTGGACCCACAGAGCGGTGAGGATCCTCTTTTCTGATTTCCTTTGATTGCACAAACACTGAAACACTTTTGGTAGGGGATTAGATGTCTCTCAGAATCTTTTTGTCTCTGAGAAGATGCTTAGAGAAAAAATAATTCAAGAGGGTAAAAGTCATTCTCCAGATCCAGGTCATTTATTTCTCTACCACTTTCTGCACACTGGCAGGATGTGAAAGGGAAGAATGACTGGGTGTTGTCAAGTACTCTGCTTACTCACCCCCAACTCTAACCCAGGTCTGTGGTCTGAGAAGGGAAAAGGTTAAGGAGGTTAAGGTCATTTATTTTTATTAAAGTTTACTCTCATGCGCACACACACGGTCCCATTAACTCAAGCCTCTTGCTAGATTTTCATCCTTCTCATTCTTCATCCTCTCCTCTCCTCTCTCTATCCCTCACTTCTCACCTCTACTTAGTGCAATGTATCCTCTCTTTCCCCGAGGACCAGATGATGGAGGCACGTTTCCTGCTGAGAAAGATTCTTCAGTGGACTCCGGGGTTAGTTGAGGACACTCAGGCTCACACTTCCCAGCTACCAAAGGTGATGATAAAAGCAAATAGGGCAACTGGGAGCGATATCCCCAAACAAGTACAGAGATGAAGTGAGGAGAGCCAGGTGCTCACGGAGCACCTTTTAGGTCTCCATCCTTGACTTGTAGGCTGAAAGCTTGAAAGTGTGGCTGTTTTAAGGAGTCAGCCTGAGTGTCCTGTTGCAAAGGGAAAGGCAGAGTGGGGTCTCCCCCGCCTTTGTTCTATCTCCCACTGCCCGACAGATGGCCAGTAAGACAGAGAAAAAGAAGCTCTAAGTGAAGACAGGAATGCATTGTATAAAAATTCACACCCCCTGCTGCCGCCCAAACTCCCTTAAAAAAGGATCAAGAGAATCCTGACAGGTATGTGACATCCTCCCTCTCTCCCATAAAAGGGACTTCAAAATCTGGCGATGGTAGGGGAAGGGCGAGGAGGGAGAAGAGATGCGTGGGCAGGGGGCTGCCAGGGAAGACTGGAGTGGGGGTGGAGGCCACGACTGCAGTCTCGCATTTGACTTTCCCCCACCCTCTTTCCCAGGCCACTCTGGCCGCCACCTTTGCCCCTCTCTCTCAGCCTGAGAGAGGCTTGGAGCCCCAAGGGCCTTGGCTACAGAGAGTGGGAGAAAAGAATAGAAAATGACACCACACTTAGCCCTAGAGTTGAAGGAGTTAAGGACCCTCCCCCATCCAGACACCCACCCCTTCGTTCCCCAAACCGTAATTCGCCAAGGAAGGATCCAGGAACTGGCAGAGGAGCAGGAGAGCTGGGGTGGGACGGGGTCAGAAGGGTGCGAGGTAACCGTGGCCGGGTCTAGCCCGGAGCTCGCCCTAGGTAGGAGCACGCGCACCGGGTCTAAGAACCTGCAAGAGCCTTGCCCGGCGCCTGCTTTCTCTGGGCCCCCCGCGCGGGCCTGGCCTCCGCGCAAGTTGTGCGCAGCGCCGGGGAGTGGAGGCGGCCGAGACTCTCGGAGACAAGGGGAGGGGGCGGGCCCGGGGGCGCTGGGGGCCCTCGGTCTGCGCCCAGCCTCCGCCTGCTCCACCGAACCTCCTACCCCGCCCCCACTCACCCGGCTCAGCGCGTCTCCCAGGGGAGAGACGCGCAGGAAGCGTGTTGCTTCGCCCAGCGGATCGGCAGAAGTTGAGAGGAGTTGGCGGCTGCCTCTGGCCGGCCGGACTTTGCGAGCAGCCTGGAGAGGAGCCGCGGCCGCCGCCGCTGCCGCCGCGGAGCGTTCGGGGCAGCTTCCCTCGCGCTGAGCCCGCAGCGCGGGTGGAGAGGGCGGGGAGGGGGTCAGGGGCACGAGGAGAACTTGAAACTGTGTGAAGGAATCCGGAGCAGATGCGAAGGGAGAAAAATAAAAGTGGAGACTGCAAAAAAAAAAAAAAAAAAAATCACCGAGAGTTGCTGGTCATGAAGTAAGGTCACATTGCACAGCACAAGAATTTACTTCGAAAAACAATCATTGCTTACTCTTGTTCCTTCTCTCAGAATTGTCCAGCATTTATTGCCAACTGAGGTTTCTTTCTTTCTGCTCTTCCCCTATATAGTGCCCAGTCTACCTGGCTTCTTTACTTCTGCTGTGATGTGCCCTTTATCCCTATTGTCCTTCTCTTTCTATTGACTCTTAATTATGCCATCTCTCCTTTATCATGAAGAATAATTCAACCCAACCTTTTACAGCCAAATATGCATGGCCAACCAGCAAACAAAGAGCCTCCAAGATAAATACATACTGCTCTTAGAAACTTACTTATGACTTACATTTTCTTGCTTTTAAAGTTATTACACTTCACATTCTCTGACCACTTTTAAAAACAACCACAATCACCACCAATTCACTGAAAGATACCACGATGTATAATATTATTTGCTATGCAAAATTTATGTTCTACTTTGGCAATATGCAGTATGAGTTTTAAAATCTGGAGTGACCTGACACACGAATTTGAACTAACCATCATTTTATACTGCCAATCCACTAAAGGAGAATAAATTTAGTAGGATGTGACCCAAAGATAGTTTCATTTATCTTTCAGAATCATCATGCTAATTACTTATCATTGGTCTTTGATAATCTAATATATAGAAAATCTTCTATCACTAACTTCTCTTTCAACAATGTTCTGATTTTTAATGGCTTTTGTAAGAACTTGGATTTTGAATAGCAAATAGTGATCCTTTATAAAGCAAGACAGTAATTTTCTTTGAGAAAGGTGACCAGTTATAGTCATTTTCTGCAGTTATATGTGTCCTAACAGCATAGATTAATGCCATTTATTGCCTTTTCCTGGGTTGACTCTGGTTACATCTTTGCTTTATGGATTGAGAGGGCACTTACTAGTTTTACAGGCAAATTGGACCACCCCTCACCAATACGTAGTGTCTGGTATTTCCATACACTTTGCTAGTTTCTCCACTTGCTATAGTCATGTGGCTTCACTCCAGAGTTTTCTACATTATGTTCTAGAAGTGTCTCTTTTGCTAGCTCTGGGGGATATAGACTCAGTTAGCTTTAAAGGAGTTATAAAGCAATGCAGTAATTACTCATTTTTGTCATGGGCTTGTTGGGCTGAATGGACTTTGAATTCTATAGCTTTCATAAAAAGGTCAGATTATGATCGAAGATTTAAAGCAGGGAATCTTCCATAGCCATTTGATGCTGTTAGACCGCTGCATTATCTCTGTAATTGGTTTTTTAACAATGGTCATTCCAGATATTCAATCCTTGAAGATAATTGGATACAAGTACAGTTGAGGCAATTTTGATTTTTTGTGGTCATGCCAGTTTGCTATGATGTTCTGCCAGGCATCCTGAATGCTCCAGACTACCCAGTTTCCTAATCTCAGTTTAAACCCTGTTACCAAAATACTAGCTTATGGAGACTATTCATTCAAGTGACCGTGTAACCACTGTAAGTTCCCTGTAAAGTTTATTTTGCATGGGTTTCAACATTTTGCTTTACTCAGTTTGAGTAAGCATACACCTCGTGTTGAAGAAAAAAAAAAACAACCTAACATTTATTGAGCACAAATAGCCCCTGGTGCTGTTCTATACACTGGAGGATTACGGGATTCCACTGTGTCACATTCACTTAATGATTAGAAATAATATTCAGGAAAATAACTATGCTGGTGAAAAATGAATAGAATGGAAATTACCTCATATGAGCATGCAGATGATCCAATCAGCCTACAAAACCAATGAGGTGGAACTACCCCAACTGTGACAATGAGACAAATGAACACCACACACTTCCCTGCAGTATTAGAATCCCACTCTGACATATTAACAAGCGTAGTCACACCTGCTCTGATCTTCTGTGCAAACTATCTAATTCCTGGATGCCTCCAAAGACAGGCATGCTGTTCAGATATCCTTTCATGTTCCAGCTTTTTGTCAAGGAAAGGGCACTGGCTTCAGAAGAGAAAAGTCTGAGTTCTTCATCCCAGCCCTATGGCTAGCTAGCTGTATTATTCTAGTTATGAGACCTCTCTGGACTTTAGTTTCCTCACCTGTAAAATATGAATAACAATACCTGTTTTGTAGGGTTGCTGATGTAAAATTATATGAGGTAACATCTATGAAATAAACATAGTACCTAGCACACAACTAAACCAAATTTTTAGTTTTTTTCTTCTTCACTTGTCCTTTCCATATACCCCAAACTTCTACATTAGATCATTGAGATAACATCTCATGTACTTCCTTTTCGATTGGTCCACTCTTTGGCTTCAGTTGCCAAGGTGTATAGACTCTGCCCATGCTTTGTGCCCTTCGGGATGTCTTTGGTGGGCTGAAACCAGACCTGTTTAACTTGCTTCCAGTATGCTGTATACTGCACGTATCAGGTGCCCCTTCAGATGTGTCCCTGGTTTTAGCTCCTGTTATACCTTCTTATAATCCCAAAGCATGCCTCAGGTAGGCTTAGTAATAATGTTAACAAACCTCATACATTACAGCATCTTTTTATTTCTCAAATGACTGGGGAAAGGAAAAGTTAGAGTCTTCTTGAGATGTAGGGAATGTGCTTGTGACTGCAATGGCTGTATTGCAGATGGGGACAAGGCCTAATTACATAAAGACTTGGAGCCAATGGAGGAGAAACTTTGGGAGAATCAACATTTACATATTTTGATAACTGAAAATATAGGGAGCATATGGCATTGAAGATAGCACAGGAGTTATGGTTCATATGTGGGGATACAGGTATGTGGGGCAATACAGCACAATAAAGCCAAATGAATGGCCTTCCTAATCACCAGCTGTGTATATTTGAGGGGAATTTATAACCTTCAATCTCCATACTTTTAATATGTTAAAAAGAGAGAATGGCAGTGATTCTGGTCTCCAGTATGTTAAATGAATTAATTGTGATAAAATAATTAGCACAGTGCTGGAACGTAGTGAGTATTCAGTGAAGATGGGGTGTTATTGTTATCCATTTTAAAAGCAGTAAGTGGAGTTATGAAGAGAAGCTGGGAACACCAGAGCTTCTGATTGGATTCAATTGACTTTGTCATTTTTGTTGTTGTTGTTTTCAAAAAGGACCAAATCTGTTAGCTTCATTTGTTGATTATAAATACTGGTTTTCTATTAGTATCCAATCAGATCATTTTTTTGTTTTAATCAACCAGATTTTCAATGATTTGATGGTGTTATATTACTAAAGAGAAATATGCCACATTCAGCTGACATATTCAGCACTGAAACAGTTTATTTAAAATGTTATGTTTAAACTTGTTAAAACTAGAAAGGAGAATAAAATAAATGCATATTCCTTACATTTGCTAAGGAAATGGGTTTTGAATAAAAGATAGCTAACAATGGCCAACTATATCTCTTTAGTTTGTGACTCAGGGTATAAAGTTAAGTACATAACAACTTCTAACTGCTTAGGTGTGAACTTCATGTTGCCTGTTTTTAGATTTCTAAATATCACTGTTTTGTGTTAGAACTTTTTGTGTCAACATCACAGTTACCCAGTTTTATTCCAGGCCAGACTAACCAATGCTATACGAGAAGGAAAGGGTGTTATAAACTTGCTAATAACTGTTTACATGTATCATTAGAATTGGCTTGAATACAATAATGCTAGACTTTCTTAACCCTGGTAAGAAAAAAATCAGTGCAGCATTCATGTCTCAAAACCTGTTATTTCCTCAATATTGTAAAATATTTCTGTGGATCTTAGGGAACCCAGACAGGTCAGCCAAAGTCCAAGCTCCTGGGGCTATAGGGATCTCCTAAGAGTGGTGGATATATATTAAGATGTTCCAAAGATGAATCCCTATGATGAGAGGTTGGAACTGCTTGTGCTTGATGTTGAAGCAAATTTATCACCAACTTCTCCAACTTTCGAGAAAAATCCATGTTTTTCACACAGGCAAAAACTTTGGTTAATTTATATTTTTTTGTTCTCTGTCTCTCTCTTCTCCTTCTTTCTCTCTGTCTCTCTTCCTCTTTTCCTCACCTCATCTCTGTAAAAACTTAGGCAAGAATCTTTCTCTGCTGGCTTTTACTCTAGGAAGTATAATTATTTTTCATTAAAATTGTTTAAAAACAGTCATTAAATAAGTTGTGACTCTCCCACAACTTTATTTTTAAAGTACCTGTGGTTCGGTTTCTTCGTATCCACAGGACCCTGAATGAAACTTTTGGCAGCTGAATATATCTTTAAGCATCCTGCTTCCCAAATTCTCTAATTTCCTTTTCCTAATAATAATGCATTTTTGTGGGAAGAATGGCCTTCGGAGGATCTTCAGAGTAAGAACTTAACAGTGACAAATCACAGAAGAAACAGTAACACTATTTTAGCGCTAGTGAAAATTTCTGTTCACTTGTAAACCAAGAAGATAAACAGGAGTGAATTTCAAAAATAAGATTATCTCCCCAAATGGCCTGACCAACCTCTGATGGTAAATGTCTGTAATAGAAAAGTAAGCATTGACTACAGAAAACAGGAGGTTTGTTATGCCAGAGAAGATGAACGAAATTTATGGCAATCTTTCAGGCACGAGGCCAAATAAGGAGAGATACTGCATCCAGGTTAAGTGAAATAGCTGTCATCTGGCTGCACCAGTGGAGTTACTTTCAGTGCTTACATGTGTAAACACTTTCTCTATACCTTGGTGATTCTGAGAGGGTTCCAGCTGCAAAATCTTTTATAATTAATTGCATGAGTATTGGCATTCATTTGGGAGGCAGGTGATTACCTGCCTAAGTGTTATTCTAAGACATTACAATATCAAAGCACTACTGATTTCAATTAGAACTTCAAAATGTATGCCTGTTGAAATATTCATTATTGCACCCTTGATTATGTGAGAATTTAGTCTTCTGTGCTTATTTTTTAATATAATAATACTAATTAACAGGAGGCGGATTTTGAAGAATTTTTTTTTATAAGACAAATGTGTGTGTGTGTGTGCGTGAGAGTGCGTGTGTCTGATTTTTTCATGTTATTCTGATGAGGCTTTTCATTTGAACCCTAAAAAATGCTTGTACATTATCAAAGCTGGTAGACAAAATAACATGAGACAAACAGCAGAGGAGAGGTATAAGGGCAGAATAAATTTTTTTAGTTAATTACATTCTGATCTTGATTTAGTGTGAAAAATCTAGTAATTCTGGTCTCTCTGTAAAACATATCAATGTTTATTGTAAAGCCACACCTGGATTTCCTTAATTTAGATATTCAAAGGAAATAGAAAGGGAAAGGGTGATGGCGCTGCAAAACCACAGAGGGAAAACTGTGTGGAACAGCTTAGCTCTTTAAGGGGCTTTTTTGAACTTGGAGGCATTTTAAGGCAGTCTATGGGTTATAGGCCAAATACATCAAGTACAAACTGCAAGGGCTGTAGGCATGATCTAGGCTAGTTTCTTCATTTTACAGACTTTATTTGTAATCATCTTTTCTAAGTATTGAGGAATGCTGGAAGCAAAGAAACCCTCAATTTGGTACACTGTCTTATTAAATGTAGCATTATTTTTTTAAATTCAAGTTTTTCAGGTCTTGACAAAATATAAAGATGTGTGTGTGTTCATATCATTTCTACAGTGTTTGTGGTCCTGCTTTGCTTTCTGGTGTGGGGTTCTGAGGTTTGGTGGTGAGAAACCTGTCATTAAATTATTGCTGTTTTTAAAAACACATGTTTTCAAACATTCTTCAAAGAATGTTGATTGCACTGTGATTTTCATCCCCCAAAGCCCATAATATAGGGTTATATTTTTTATGGTTTTGAAGTTTTTGGTGACTCCATTAGGAACATTTCTTGTGAGGCTGAATTATGTTCAGGATATCACTTTCTCACTGGGGAAAGGACAATAAAATTATTGCAATAAAAACAGTAGACATTCCTGACACTTCATCTTTAGACACATTCGAATTTTTATTTATTTTGGAAGACGTCAAAAGAAGTGATCATTTGTCCTCCCTTTTAAACTCATTCTAATATTCAGCAAACCTAGATTATCTTTCATTCTGTTTTTGAGTATTTATTTACATTTTAAGGCAACACTTAACATGCAAAGCGATGTGCAGATCCCAAGTGCATAATTTGATGTTTTAATAAATTCGTGCAACTGTGTAATTTATACTCTATCACTTATAGAAACATAGAGTATCTCTATCACTCCAGAAAGGTTATTCATGGATCTTTTCAGTTAATCTTTATCAAAAATAAGCAGCTACTTTTCTGATTTTGTTCACCTTAGGGTAATTCTTCCTGTGTGGAATTTCATATAAAAGGAACTATACAGTATGCTCTTTTGGATTCAGCTTCTTTTGCACAGTATAAGTGTGTATTCACTTAGGATAATAGACTCTAGCTCCATCCATGTTGTTGCAAAGCATATGATTTTATTCTTTTTATGACTGCACAGTCTTCCATGGTTTACACGTACCACATTTTCTTTATCCAATCCACTATTGATGGGCACCTAGTTTGGTTCAGTGTCTTTGCTACTGTAAATAGTGCTGCAATGAACATATGGGAACATGTGTCTTTGTAGTAGAATGACTTATTTTCCTTTGGGTATATACCTGATAATGAAATTGCTAGATCAAATGGTAGTTCTACTTTTAGTTCTTCAGGAAATCTCCAAACTATCCTCCACAGTGAGTGAACTAATTGACATTCCCACCAGCAGTGTATATGTGTTTGCTTTTCTCTGAAGCCTTGATAGCATCTGTATTTTTTAGATTTTTTTTTTTTTTACACCAGTCAGAATGGCATCTCCTTGTGCTTTCTGATTTACATTTCTCTGATGATTAGTGATGATGATTTTTTTTTTCATATGTTTGCTGGCCACTTTTATGTCATCTTTTGAGAAGTATCTGTTCACGTCTTTGGCCCATTTGTTAATGGTTTTTGTTTTGTTTTGCTTTCTGCTTGTTGATTTTAGTTCCTCATAAATCCTGCATATTAGGCCTTTGTCAGATGCATCATTTACAAATATTTTCTTCCATTCTATAGATTGTCTGTTTACTACCTTGATCATCTCTCTTGCTGTAGAGAAGCTCTTTAGTTTAATTAGGTCCCACTTGTCAATTTTTGTTTTTGCTGTAATTGCTTTTGAGTATTTAGTCATAAATTCTTTACCAAATACCTGTAATCCCAGCAATAGGGATGACTGACGTGGGAGAATCACATAATGTTAGGAGGATGAAAGGAAGGGTAGATGATGAGAAAGTATTTATAGGGTACAATGGACGTTATTTTGACTGATGGATCCCCTGAAAGTTTTGACTTTGCCACTAGGTAATTTCTCCGTGTAAAAAAAATTACACTTGTACCCCATAAATTTTACAAATAAAAAAAGAAACAGGCTATAATCACAGTACTTTTGGAGGCTGAGGAGTATGATCTCTTGGGCCTAGGAGCTGAAGACCAGCCAGGGCAAAACTGGGAAATCACACCTCAAAGAAAGAAAGAAAGAAAAGAGAGAAAGAAAGAAAAGGAAAAGACCAAAGAAAGAAAGCCCAACTTACAAGAAGAAGATAAACTGGTCCAGCAAACAAGAAGCAAGGACTGCCCAGCATCTCAAAGAATCCATCAGTGCCCTTTCCTCCATCTCTTCACCCTACCCTCCACAGTTTTGGCTTCACCCTCAAGCCTTCGTGGAGATGACCACCCTACTTCCTCATTCACATCCTCATGACCTGTCAACCTTGACTGCAGCAGCTGCACTCTTCAACCAAGATGCTAAAGAGAGTCTGGTCCAGAAGCCACATTCTCTCCCTGACCACGCTGGTCTCATGCACATCCTTGCATCAACCACTGTGGCGAAGACATGAGATGCTGGCTTAAAAATATCAGCTAACTGTGTGTGATGGCTCATACTTTGAATTGTGACAATTTTGGAGGTTGAGGCAGCAAGACAGTTTGATTCCAGGAGTTCAAGATTGGGTAACATAGTGAGACTTCATATTTACAAAAAATAAAAATTTTACTTCACATGGTGGCATGCACCTGTGATCCCAGCTACTTGAGGAGCTGAGGCAGGAGGATCACTTGAGCTCAAGAGGTCAGGGCTGCAATGAGCCATAATTGCATCACTGCACTCCAGCTTGGGCAACAGAGCAAGACCTTGGCTCAAAAGAAAAAGAAGGCTATCAGGTATAACTTTAAGACTGGATGTGGAAAAAGAAAAAGAAAGAAGGGCTAGGCATGGTGGCTCATGCCTATAACACCAGCACTTTGGGAGGCCAAGGCGGGTGGATAACGAGGTCAGGAGTTCGAGACCAGCCTGGCCAACATAGTGAGACCCCATCTCTACTAAAAATACCAAAATTAGCCAGGCATGGTGGCATGTCTGTAGTCCCAGCTACTCAGGAGGCGGAGGCAGGAGAATCACTTAAACCCAGGAGGTGGAGATTGTGGTGAGCCGAGATTGCATCACTGCACTCCAGCCTGGGCAACCAAGTGAGACTCTGCCCTCCCCCTCCACAAAAAAAAAAAGAAAAGAAAAAAGGGAAAAATGTTGGCTAAGAGTGGTGACTCATTCCTATAATCAAAGCACTTTGGGATGCTGAAGTGGGAAGACTGCTTGAGCTTAGGAGGTCGAAACTGTAGTGAGCTATAATTCTGCAACTATACTTCAGCCTGGGCAAGGGAGTCACACCTTATCTCAAATAAAATTTTTTTAAATAATAAAAAATTTTAACCAGGTTCAGTGGCTCATGCTTATAATCAAAGCACTTTGGGAGGCTGAGACAGGTGGATCACTTGAGCTCAAGAGTTGGGAGATCAGTCTGGGCAACATGGCAAAACTGTCTCTACCTAAAATTTGAAAAATTAGCTGGACATGGTGGAGTGTGCCTGTAATCTCAGCTACTTGGGAGGCTGAGGTGGTACAGTCGCTTGAGTCAAAAAGGCTGAGGTTTCAGTGAGCTGAGATGGTATCATCTCTGTACTCCAGCCTGGGTGACAGAGACAGACCATGTCTCAAAAAAATAAAAATAAAAAACACTATAGGAACACACTATCAAGTCAGTCTATTTTTCAATATATTGTAGAGATGGGGTCTTCCTAATTTGCCCAGGCTTGTCTCAATCTCCTGGCCTCAAAAGATCCTCCTGCCTTGGCCTCCCAAGTTTAGCCAACCCAAACACTTTAAATGCATCAGATAAACCCCATTTGTCATTATTGCTCTCTTCGTATAGATCACACAGCAATGTGGGATTATTAAGCAGGAGTTTGGGCAGCATTTATCCCTGGCCACCACACTCCATGTTCAGCTTTGATAACACCTACCCTCCTGCCTGCTTCATGGGCTGGGTTGGACATTCTTTCTTGGGAGCCATGTGGCAGTAAAGCACAGGCCCCAGACCCTCCCAGAATCCAACCCCAGAAGCCACCTCATCCTTACCTCTCCTGTTTGCCAGCTCTGCTTCCTCCACCCTCGGGACAGTCTCCTTGAACTGATATCTACTCTCTCTAACAAAAGCCTTATGGGGGCTAGGGTAAGAGCAGAAGGGCTCTTGGTGCCACAGATTTTACCCTCCACTTAAGGCTGTCAAACTTAGCAAATATAACTCTAGGATGCCCAGTTAAATTTTTATTTCAGTTAAACAACAAGTATTGGGGGGGATGGACACACCCATACTAAAATATTATTTGTTGTTTATTATAACTATAAAGACAGATAACAAATAATGAATGCTGGGCATGGTGGCTCACGCCTGTAATTCCAAAACCTTGGGAGGCTGATCACTTGAACCCGGGAGTTCAAAACCAGCCTGGGATACATGACAAAACCCCACCTCTACAAAAATAAAAATAAAAATTAGCCACACATTGTGGCATGCACCTTTAAATCTCAGGTACTTTAAAAGCTGAGGTGAGAGGGTCACTTGTGTCTGGGAGGTCAAGTCTGCAGTGAACTGTGATTACACCACAGCACTCCAGCCTGAGTGACAGAGTGGGACCCTGTCTCTCAAAAAAAAAAAAAAAAAAAAAAAATGCAGATATGGAGGAATTAAAACCCACATACATTACTGCTGGGATCATAAAATGGTGTAATTATTTTAGGTGCTTTTTTCTTGTGATTTGGTACTTTTTTTACTGTTTTGTTGTTGTTGTTTGTTTTTTTAAAATCAAGATAGAGTCTTGCTATGTTGCCCAGGTGTGTCTCAAACTTCTGGGCTAAAGTAATCCTCCCACCTCAGCCTCCTGAGTAGCTGCAATTGCAGGTGTGAACCACCATTCCTGACTGGTGTAACCACTTTAGAAAACAGTCTGGCAGTTTCTCAAAAGGCTGAATATAAAGTTATCATATAATGCAACAATTTCACTCCTATGTGTAAATACAAGAGAATAGAAATATATGTTCACACAAAAACTTATATGTGAATCTTCACAGCAGCAGTATTCATAATGGCCAATATGTGGAAACAACACAAATGTCCATCAACTAATGAATAAATAAATAAAATACAGTGTCTCTCTACCATAAAATGTTATTCAGCCATAAAAGGAAATACTGATACACATTTTGACATGAAGGAACTTTAAAAACATTGTGCTAAGAGAAAAAAATCCAGCCATAAAAGATGACATATTGTACAATTCTATGTATGTAAAATGTCCAGATTAGACAAATCTATCGTGACAGAAAGTAAATAAGTGGCTGCCTAGGTGGCTGTGGTGATGGATGCACAGCTCTGTGAATATTCCAAAAAACAGTGAAAAGCATACTTTTTTTTGAGACAGTTTCACTCTTGTTGTCCAGGCTATAGTCCAATGGAGTGATCTCGGCTCACTGCAACCTCCACCTCCCAGATTCAAGCAATTCTCCTGATGCAGCCTCCCAAGTAGCTGGGATTACAGGTGCCCACCATGACACCCAGCTAATTTTTTTCATTTTTAGTAAAGATGGGGTTTCACTATGTTGGCCAGGCTGTCTCAAAACTCCTCACCTGAAGCAACCCACCCCCCTCAGCTTCCCAAAGTCCTGGGATTATAGGCGTGAGCCACTGTGCCTGGCTGAAATACATACTTTTGTAAATGCATTCTATGGTATGTGAAGTTATTTTAATAATGCTGTTATTTAAAAAAGAAAATGGGGGCCAGGCACAGGTGGCTCATGCTTGCATGCAGTCTCAGTGATTTGAGAGGTGGAGGTGGGAGGATCACTTGTGGCCAGCAGTTCTAGACCATCCTAAGCATTATAGCAAGATCCCATCTCTACAACAAAAAACATAAAAAGTAGTTACACATGGTGCATGCCTGTAGTCCCAGCTACTTGGGAAGACTGCTTGAGCCCAGGAGTTCAAGGCTGCAGTGAGCTCTCAATGCACCATTGCACTCCAGTCTGGAAGCCAGAGCAAGGCCCTGTCTTGAAAAATAAAAGAAATGCAAGTCTTCATCACTTTGTGAGCATAAACATGTTTGAGGAGGAATAAAAAAAAAAAAAACAAAAGAACACTGAATAGTGAGGATGGGTGGGTGTTTAGAGGCTCAGGAAGCTTCTGAAAAACTGATTAGTGAAATTACAGCTCTGGGAAATCAGTCATGCAGTCCAATAGTGAATGCTAAATGCATTACAAATGCCCATCTTCTTTCCTTACAAGCCGTTTAGTAAAAATTTCCTAAGTGTGTAAATAGCAAGTGGTCTGCAGTGACAGAGGCTGTTTATTACCGACTATAAAAAAGAAATGGCATCTTTAAGAACCACACACAAGAGACTTCCATGCTAAAGAAGCTCAAATTTTGCATTTTCTCAAATATTTCAGTTAGCCAATATGACATCAATCTTGGATAAAACGTGCAAACATCAAAATTTTGTTTCCTCATTAATCAAAACTGATTGGATAGTTTAATCAATTCTGATTTTTAAAAAACTAGGGAAAATTTTAATTAATGATGGAACCAATAAGATGTGATGAGCTGTTCAAAGGAGAATTCCAAAAACCACACATATGAGATAATCAAGTATGATGAAATAAAATCTGATTAGTATTTTCAAAAGTAAACTTATTAGACAGCCAAAAACAACTGGGCAGGGGTGTCCTCATCCCCAGTAACACAAACCTGATTGTGTGGCTATGAGGTTACAATGGCCGTGTAGCCTGGAAGAGACTGGTCTGACTTGAGATTTATTTTACCTGTATTTGTATTTTGAGACAGGGTCTCACTCTGTCACTCAGGCTGAAGTATGTTGGTGTAAACATAGCTCACTGCACCCTCAACCTCCTGGACTCAAGCAGTCTTCCTGTCTCAGCTTCCCTAGTAGCTGGAAATACAGGTGCATGTCACCATGCCCAGTTAATATTTCCTATATTTTATAGAGAGAAGGATCTTGCCATGTTGTCCAGACTGGCCTCAAACTTCTTGCCTCAAGATACCCACCCACCCCAGCCTCCTGAGTATCTTGGACTACAGGCATGCACCAAAATGCTCAGTTACCTTTATTTTATTAAAAAATTTATTATGTCTGGGCATGGTGGCTCACAGCTATAGTCCTAGCCCTTTGGAAGGCCAAGGTGGGTGGATAGCCTAAACTCAGGAGTTCTAGTTCAGTCTCAGCAACATGGCAAAACCCTATCTCTATTTTAAAAATACAAATTTGTTGGGTGTCCTGGAGCATGTCTCTAGTCTCTGCTACTTGGCAGGCTGAGGCCAGGAAGATCATTTGAGCCCAGAAGGTTTAGGCTGCAGCCAGCTGAGATTCAGCAACTGCACTCAAGCCTGGGTGACAGAATGAGATCCCATCTCTAAGAAAAAAAAAAAAAAAAAAAAAAACTTTTGTAGAAAGGAGGTCTCGTTGTGTTGCCCAGGCTGGTCCAAAACTCCTGACCTCAATCTTCCAGTCTCTCCCTCCCAAAGCGTTGGGACTACCAGTGTGAGCCACTGCAACTGGCCTGACTTGAGATTTCTTTAACTAGAATCCAATATTTGATAGGATTGGCAAAGGTCATAGTGTTTTTAAAAATTACTCAATAAGTCAATTAGAATCAAACTCAACCTTGACCACGGCCTTCTCTCACACCCTGGGGTCCAGTCTGTCAGGAAATGCTGGTGACTGTTCAAAATGTTTCCAGGCGTTGACCATCTCTCAGCACTGCCAAGACCCTGGTCAGAACCACTATCATCTGCCACCTGAATGTTATGACAGCTCGGCCTCCCTGCTTCTGCACAGAATTTCCCACAGTCTTTCTCAGCTCAGCAGTGAGGGGTGCTTTTACGTAGGGAGACAGACCATGTTGCCTCTCTGCTCAGAACCCTCTCGCAGTTCCCATCTCAGTCAGAGTAAAAGGCGAAGTCCCAGCAATAACCTCCCAGGGCTTACACAATCTGTACTGATCTGGGCCCAGCAACTCCCTGACCTCCTCCCCTACTTCTCTCCCTCTCTCCGTCTGCTCCACTGGCCTCCTTCCTGAGCCTCACACATACTTCACTTTACTCTGTTGTTTCTGCCTACAGTGCTCTTCCTTCAAAACCTTGGCCAGCTCCTTCCTCTCCTTCAAGTCTCTGCTCAATTTTCACTTAGGAGGCCAGCCCTGACCATTTTATTTAACATTGCCATCTGTCCCCATTCTCACCATGCTCATTTCTTTTTCTTTTTTTTTTTTGAGACAAGATCTCACTCTGTCACCAAGGCTGGAGTGCAGCAGTGCAATCAGAGCTCACTGGAACCTCGAACTCCCAGCCTCATGCCATCTTCCCACCTCAGTCTCCCTAGTAGCTTAGACTACAGGTGCATGCCAGGATGCCTGGCTAATTAATTTTTAATTTTTTGTAGAGACAGGGTCTCACTATGCTGTCCAGGCTGGTATTGAACTCTTGGCCTCAAGTGATCTTCCTGCCTGGATTCCTAAAGTGTTGCGATTACTGGCATGAGCCATCATGCCTGGCTGTCTTCATGTTCATTTCTTCTAGCTGCTGCAACAAACTACCCTACATTTAGTGGCCTAAAAAAACACAAATCTACCATCTGACAGTTCTGGGGGCCAGAAGCCCAAACTAGGTCTATTAAGGCTAAAGTCAAAATGTCAGCAGGGCTGAATTCCTTCTCTAGAGAGAAACGTTCCCTTGGCTTTTCCAGCTTCTAGAAGCCACCCCCATTCCTTGACTCACCTTGAGGTTGGTCCCTGACCTCAAAGCCAGAAGTGAAGCATCTTCAAATGTCATTCTGACCTCTGCTTCCATCATCGTATCTTCTCCATTTCTGACTCTTACCTCCCTCTTTCTCTTATAAAGATCCCTGTGATTGCTGGGCATGGTGGCTCCCCTCCATAGTCCCAACACTGTGGGAGGCCAAAGCAAGAGGAACAGTTGAGGCCAGGAGTTTGAAACTAGCCTGGACAACATAGTGAGACCCTACCTCTACAAAAAGTATAAATAAGTATTAGCTGGACATAATGGTATGTGGCTGTAGTCTCAGCGAATTGAGAAGCTGAAGTGAGATGATCACTTTAGCCCAGGAGCTTGAGATCAGCCTGGGTGACATAACTAAATCCCATCTCTACAAAAAACACAAAAAGGTGGGCATGGGTGGCATACATGTGTAGTCCCAGCTACTTGGAGGGCTGAGGTGGGATGATCACGTGAGCTTAGAAGGTCAAAGCTATAGTGAGCAATAATCACATCACTGCCCTCCAGCCTAAATGACACAGAAAGATTCTGTCTCAAAGAAATAGATATTTGGTCTCTGTCCCTGGTTCCTGGCACAGAGCTTCTAAAGATCTTATAAAGACCTCAGTGTTAGAGGTGATAGGAGCATCTTTTGTTTTAATATTTGGTCTTAGTCCCAGGATTCTAATACAGGAGCCTCTAAAAACATTGGGATCTCCAGCATGATAAGAACGCATTTGGGGATGTTGTTGAGATGACTGGGTGGCTGCACACTCCTAGATTTCTTCAGTAGGAGGGCTCGTTGCCAGAGGAACTAACCACGATTAGAGGCTTGGAAATTTCAGCCTCACCTGCTAAACTCCAGGAGGCAAGAGGGGCTGGAGGTTGACTTATCACCAATGACCAAATGTTTTCTCAATTGTGCCTGCAAAGTAAAACCTCCACAAACACCCTAAACAACAGGGTTTGCAGAACTTATGGGTTGCTAAATGCAAGGAGGTGCTGGGAGAGTGGCATGCCCAACAGAGGGCATGGAAGTTCCGTGCCCCTCCCCACATTCCTTGCCCTGGGCATCTTTCTTTTTTTTTTATTCGAGACAGGATCTAGCTCTGTTATCCAGGCTAGAGTGCAGTGGCACAATCTCAGCTCACTGCAACCTTAAACCTCCCCAGCTTAAGGCATCCTCTCACTTCAGCCACCCTAATACTGGAACTACAGGTGCACACCACTGCACCTGGTTAATTTTTTTAAAAAATTTTTGTAGAGACAGGGTTTCACCATGTTTCCCAGTCTGGTCTCAAACTCCTGAGTTTAAGCAATCCTCCCACCTCAGCCTCTCAAAGTGCTGGGATTACAGGCATGAGCCACTGCATCCAGCATGTGCATCCCTCATTGGCTGTTTCTGAGATGTATCCTTTACAATGAACCAGTAATAGGAAATGAATGGGCCAAATGTGGTGGCTCACATCTGTAATCCTAACACTTTGGGAGGCTGAGGTAGGAGGATCACTTGAGCCCAGGAATTTGAGGCCAACCTGGCCAACATAACAAGACCCCATCTCTACAAAAAAAAAAAAAAAAAAAAAAAGAGATTAGCTAAATGTAGTGGTACAGGTATGTAGTCTCACCTACTAGGAAGGTTGAGATGGAAGGACCACTTGAACCCAGGCAGTCAAGGCTGCAGACAGCTACTGCACCACTGTACACCAGCCTGGGTGACAAGACGAGACTCTGTTTCTCAGAGACAAAGACAATAAACTTTTTTTCTGAGTTCTGTAAGCTGTTTTAGCAAATGATGAAACCCATTTTCATCAGTTACTGAGAAGGGGGGTCATGGGAACTGGTTGGTCAAAAGTACAGGTGACAACCTAGGACTTGCCACTGGCATCTGAAGTGAGGGTAGTCTGGTGGGACAGAGCCCTTAGCCTGTGGGGTCTGCACCAACTCCAGGTAGCATCAGAATAAAATTGTGGGATACCAAGTGGATATCCAAAGCATTGGAGAATTTGGTGTATAACTTCACACACACGTTCAGTCAGAAGTGTGTGAGTAGAGAGAAACAGGGTTTTCTTTTGCCCGTCTACCTGCGTAACTGCATCGGAGAGGCAGTACATGGTGCTCATGAAAAAAGCAAGCATTAAAGTCAGACCAGACCCAACATTTGACTCAGTCTCAATATCCACGTGAGCTTGGGCGAATCACTCCTTATCCCCCACTCTTCATCGCTTCACTCATAAAATGGGAATAACTTTGGTAACTACTTGTGTTTTTGTGAGGATTAATAAAACATTACACTTGCTGTTGCTGTGATCATTGTAACTATTTCAAACTATTTGACAAGGACAGTGATGGATGATAACATCAAAAGATTAGAAACTGTAATGAGGTCTCAAGAGAAATTCCGTACAAGCAAATTACTGTCTCTGCAAAGCGCTCCTGCCACACTTAATTCACCATTCCCTGAACAAAACGTGCCATCTTGATTCTCAGGTCTTTCTAGTTCTGGTTTCCTTGTCTGGGTGGCTCATTCCATCCCAGCCCATTCCCCATTTCTCCACCATGCCCTTCCCTCCCCACTCTCATACAACTCTTCCTCATCTTTCAGAACCGAGCTTCAGTGTCACCTTATCTGGAAGCTTCTCTCACCTTCCAGAAGAGCTTCCCATTGCACTTGATGCACACACTATTTGATCAGTTTTGAGTTATTGTCCAAGTCTTTTACTACCTGAATAACATGTTGCTCAGTCGGTCTCTCTTCCTGGACTCTGAAGTCTTTCATGGTAGATCTAGCTGGAAGTGACAAAAAGACATTCTTAAAAAAAAAAAAAAAAAAACAGAGATGACACAGCAGTACTTAAAAGTTTTAAGTGGTATGTAAAAATTAAAATTTAAAGGCTTGTGAACTTCAGAAGGAAGAGTTATTGAGAATGTCATAAAAAGCTAATTTGTATTTTATTTTATTTTTTGAGACAGAGTCTCATTCTGTCACCTAGGCTGGGGTGCAGTGGTGCAATCAGAGCTCACTGCAGCCTCAACCTTCTGAGCTCATGTTATCTCACTTAATTTTTATTTTTTTTATTTGGTTTAAGAAACATCTTGGATGAATGAGGTGGTTCATGCCTGTAATTTCAGCCCTTTGGGAGGCTGAGGGGCTGGATTGCTTGAAGCCAGCAGTTAGAGATCAGCCTGGGCAACATGTTAAGACCCTGTCTCTACCAGAAAAATCAGAGTGAATTGTGAAAGACAATTTTTCCACAGAACAGGGGTGGAGGGAATGATTTCAGGATGATTCTAGTGCATTACATATGTTGTACACTTTATTATTGTTATACTCTAATATATAATGAAATTATAATTGTATAATCATCATAATGTATAATCAGTGGGATCCCTGAGCATGTTCTACTGTAACTAGACTGTCCTATCTGAGGGTGATGGTAGACAGTGACAGATCATCAGGCATTAGATTCTCATAAGGAGTGTGCAACCTAGATCCCTTGCATGCTCAGGTCACTGTAGAGTCCACGCCCCTATGGGAATCTAATGCCTCTGCTGATCTGACAGGACGTGGAGCTCAGGTGGTCATGTGAGTGATGGGGAGGGGCTGTAAATACAGATGAAGTTTCCCCTCACGCACCTGCTGATGACCTCCGGCTCTGTAGCCCTGTGGTTGGAGAGCCCTGCTCAAGTTCATTCGAAAGGGTCCATCCTATGCTATTCTTCAGAGTCATCTTTACTGCTGCAGTGGTCAAGGCTAGCATCCCTTATCTCCTAGGGAATATGCCTCAGCTGGCATTTCATCACAATCAACAAATGGTAGCTTGAGTCATTGTGAGGTCACTTCCTGGAAATCACCAGCATCTCATGTCTCGTTGTCAAGGAGCTCAGAACTGCTCCTTAGATAACCAAACCTATGCCCAAATCCAATCAGGAGACATAAACCATTCAAATGTTTAAACTGGAATGGGTGCAGTGGTTCACACCTGCAATCCCAGAACCTAGGCCAAGGCGGGTGTATCACTTTGAGCTCAGGAGTTTGAGATAAGCCTAGGAAACATGGCAAAACCCTGTCTATACCAAAAACACAAAAAATAGCCAGGCGTGGTGGCACATACCTGCAATCCCAGCTACTCGGGAGGCTGAGGCAGGAGAATCACTTGAGCCTGGGAAGTGGAGGCTGCAATGAGCCAAGATTGTGCCACTGCACTCCAGCCTGCATGACAGAATGAGACCCAGTCTGAAAAATACATATATACATATATATATAGACATACATACATATTATATAATTATACAATATATTATACAATTAATTATTATATTAATATATTATATATTAATATATTATACAACTAACTTCTTTATATTACATTTTTCATATGTGTGTATATATGTACAATTTAATATAAAGAAGTATTAATTGTAATGGGATCAGCATATGAAGGACACACTAGCACAAAGTAGAGATAAACTCTAGAGAATATAGAACTAGCAGAGGCCAGGCATGGTG
>PVKV010030448.1:0-14650 GCA_004027835.1 Alouatta palliata | reverse complement strand
GTCGTTGTTTTGTAATTCTTGTCATTATATATCTCTTACCACTGGATTATAGTCTTCTTTAAAGGGAGATCCTCTTTGTGTCCCTGGTTTGCATAGTGCTTAATTACATGCTTTTTGAATTCAATATGTAATTCATAATCAATAGTAGGCTGAGGCAGGAGAATTGCTTGAACCCAGGAGGCGGAGGTTGCGGTGAGGGCCTCTTTGGGTGTGGGCCTCTTCTCTTCCCCTTGTGCATATAAGAGTTTCCGTATTTTATTTTATGAGAAATTTTTATTCAAAAGCATCTAACTTTGTAAGCTATAACAAGTCCCGTGGGACCAAAAATCAGATCCCTGGGCCCTCAGCTTTTTGTCCTGGCTTCTTTCAACAACTTTCTCCTCCATTAGCATATCAATGGGGAGAGCGTCTTAATTCTGTGCTTTGCCATCTGTTGAAAAGTCAATCTCTGCTGTGAGAGTTAAGGTTTTTATTTGAGATCAGAATACGTCTTGTGGCAAGTTAAATTGTGTATGTTGGTGTTTAATAATTTATCACATTGGAGAACTGTAGGCCAAATGTAAAGATTAAATTTTAGATTTATCAAAAAAAAAAAAATTAAAGGAAACAGATTTGGTCAGGAACTTTTTGAAATATCTTGGTTCACGGTAACCAGCCTCTTATTTCATTGAGCTGAGTGCTTAACAATGATTTACATCTTCTCATTTCTCCAAATAATTAGTTTTCAGACATTTCTTCTCACTAAGAGAGCAGAAATCATTACCTTTATTTAAAACTATGCTATTTGTTTTTGAGAGACAAGAAATGTTTGTGTTTGAAGTCTATTAAGCCTGAAATATTTACCATTAATTTTTAAAATTATTTTTCTGAATAACTTGGTAAATGGTAGTTAAAAACTAAAACCAAGCAGCACTTTGCTTGAAGCCATTGATGTACTGTCACCTTTTCTAAACTCATTGCTTGGTTGTGAATAAATGCATAGGATGGAAAATGGAGATCAATATGAGCTATTTTCTTTTTCTCAGAAATGGTGATTGCTAAGACCTGAAGGGGAGAGAATTTGTATAACATAGTGAAAACAGATTCTTTACCTTTTGCTTGTTTGTTTACCTTAGAATTTTCCCAAGAGAAATAGTTGAATTGCAAGTTTAATCTTTTATTTTTTCTAGCAAACTCTTACTCTAGCAGTGATGTGTACTTCTGTACTTAGAAAAGCATTCATTGTTCAGCACTGCTGTTTTGGTTTGTCTTGCCTGCCCTTTCCTCAGGTTCATTCTGAGTGTCAGCTCCTCAAGTATGCAGGACAGTTTGCCCTAGGCAGGCCAGTTTGAGATGAGTGCAGATACCCGAAACTCTTAGTTCTGGGTCTTACTGCAGGGGAGAAGGAAAAGCATCTCTAAATATTCTGTGGGAGCATTTTGAAACAACAGCTGATGGATAAACTAGTAGTTGGTCTTTGATTTTTTTCTGCATGTCTTTAAAAACATAGTTTAACATTTAAAATATCTTGACAAAAAGAGTGAAACTCTGTAAAATATTTGAAGAGATTTATTTTGAGCCAAATACGAGTAACCAGTGGCCTGTGACACAGCCCCAAGAAATCCTGAGAACATATGCCCAAGATGGTCAGGCTATAGCTTGGTTTTATACATTTTAGAGAGACAATAAGATATTGGGCCAGGCGCAGCAGCTCGTGCTTATAATCCCAGCACTTTGGAAGGCTGAGCCAGGTGGATCACCTGAGGTCGGGAGTTTGAGAACAGCCTGACCAACTGGAGAAACCCTTTCTCTACTGAAAATACAAAATTAGCTGGGCATGGTGGTATGAGCCTGTAATCCCAGCTACTCGGGAGGCTGAGGCAGGAGAATCGCTTGAACCCGGGAGGCAGAGGCTGCGGTGAGCTGAGATCGCACCATTGCACTCCAGCCTAGGCAACAAGAGCAAAACACGGTCTCAAAAAAAAAAAAAATGTATCAATCAATAAGGAGGGCTTCCAGGTCATAGGTAGATTCAAAGATTTTTCTGATTGGCAGTTGGTTGGAAGAGTTATTATCTAAAGACCTGGAATTAATAGAAAGCAATATCTGGGTTAAGATAAGGATTTATGGAGACCAAGGTTTTATCACAGGGATGAAGTCTCCAGGTACCAGGCTCAGGGCTTTTATTGGAACTAAAAAGGTACCAAACCTTTTCTTACTTCTCACCTGGAAAGGAATAGGCATTCTCTACAGAATGTAGATTTTCCCAACAGACAGCTTTTCAGGGCTATTTCAAAATATGTCAGAGAAATATATTTTGGGGTATTCTTCCAGGGCCTGCTATCTGTCATGGTGATGCTATACTAGAGTCAGGCTGGAATTAAGTCGTGTTACAACAAAAAATCTGTTTCATCAGTCTTCTGTTTTAATGTTAATGCTGGTTACTTGTGCTGAATCCTAATATGAGGAGCATATAATGAGGCATGTCGGACCCACACTTCCTATCATGGTGTGGACTAGTGTTTCAGGTTAACTTTGGAATCCCCTTGGCCTAGAGGAGGGGTTTATTCAGTCAATTGGGGGGCTTAGAATTTTATTTTTGGTTTACAAACAGAATAATGCCCACTGAACACAATACTCAGGTCGTGTGGATTATACTGACAATAAAAGGTAAGTGAATTTGGTGGTATAACTAGAAGATATTTTAGACATAAAAGATTTGAAGAAAAAGTCTCTTGCATCTTCCTTGACTTGGAATGTTTGGTTATGAAAGAAATGTCTATCTTCTTAAAACTTACATGTCTGTGTAGTGGTTTTTACATGTTCTATTAATTGCTTTAATGAAGTTACATTTGATTCTTATGAAGAAATTGTTGGTATGAAGTATAATTCGGAAAAAGAGGGTAAAGACTTAATTGTTGAATTATCTTCCTTAGATCGTTTTATTTAGGACTAAGAAAGATTATTCTGGCCAATAATTTTTAATATAAATTAGAACAAAATTTAGCTTAAGCAATGTTACATATTTTTGTTTCATCATTTATTTTAATTTTTCATTACATGGACAATGTATTTTTATTTACTTGCTGAAGCAATCTGGTTTTTCACTAATAAGTAATGTTTTATATTCTCTTCACTATCATTACTATTGATTAGAAATCTGCAGTTTGTCAAGTAAGTACATTTTCTCAATCATCCCTGATAAACAACCCTTGACTTTAACAATATTGCTGATTTAAGGATTCAAGAATGGCCTGAAATTATTTCTGCCTTAATTTGGCAAATGCAATTTGGTGCCTCTGCTTTGAAATTGCTAAACTAATTATTGCTCTTCTCGTCTATATTTTTTGTTTCTTTTATCAGCCAATACCGCTCCTGAAACAGAAGATGAATCATTCCATCACAATGTCACAGGAACAGATTGCCAGTCTTTTAGCTAATGCTTTTTTCTGCACATTTCCACGACGAAATGCTAAGATGAAATCGGAGTATTCTAGTTACCCAGACATTAACTTCAATCGGTATGTTTTCAGAAAACACCTCTTTAACAATGAAAAAGACAGAGGTGGAAGGAACAAATAATATTTTTTTAGTGAATTCTATAGGCCAAGCATTTCATATGCAGTTGTCTTATTACAGTACTTAAGTGACATTTTCACCATTTTGCCGGCAAGGTGATTAAAGTTCATCAAGGTTAAAAGAACTCGATTGGGATCCAGGAGCTAGTAAGTCACAGAACTGAGATTTTATTTCAGGCCTGTCTTAGTCCAGGACCCATGTTCTTTCTGTCCTCTCAGATGGTTCCCCTCAGTTCTCTGGACTCCACATGCCTCTTCAGTTTGGTTATTCATAGGAACTTTTGTTGTTATCCCTACTAATTTTAAGATCCATTGATGGATCTTGTCTGCAATGATTATTACCATAGTGTTTGCCTGTTGTGAATTACCTGTTTCCCTCTTCTACATTTGCTAATTGAAATTTCATTGTAAGAAAGAGCTATCCCTTCTCCCCTATTTTTAAAATATCAGAATGGACTCATGGATATTTATTTTGTTGTATGAGTTTAAATTAAATATTTATTTTACTCTTTTAATTATTCTAACTTTGGCCTTTAGGTTGGCTCCTGTGTTCTTTTGATAAGCCCCATCCTTTTTTTGAGCATTTCCTTTCTGGAATCATACATTGTTCCAGGTTCATCTTATATTTTCCATGCCTCAATCCTGGAATCAACCATTTTCTCAAGGATTCATGGTTTTTTTTATTGTACAATGGTATTTAAAGACCAGCATCTGGGTGATAGGTGTGCTCATTGCTACTAGAGTATCATTGTTTCTAATGCAACTTACTTTATATGGGCAGCATTCTTATAACTCCACGTGGCGGCAGAGAAATGAATTCACAGTTCTCTCCAATATCAGAGTGTAAGCCCCAAGGGCCTTATTCTGAGCCTTTTAAAATTGGAGAATGTTTCACTTTCTGAAGATGAGAAGAATTCTAGAATTCAGCTGGTTAGTTCCTAATAAAATTTTTAATTAAAACATTTAAAAACTAGATATTTCAGTGCTTTTACTGTGTGTGTTTAGCAGATGAATGTGTAGCAGAGGAGTTGAATATAAGCTGCTCTTAGACTGTCAACATTGTTGGGTGATATTTTTGTGACCGTCAAACATTAAAATACTGATGGTAATTTGTTATTATATACAATTACTCTCCACTATCAAACTAAGGAAGAGGCAGCAAAGAATGAAAAAATAATGTTATCTAAGAAAATTTCTTTAAAGTCCTAGTGTTAACAAACAGGGTAGTTTATATAATATGCTCTTTGGTTACATAAATATTAGTTGCAAAGGTCACGCTTTTTATCTGTTTTCCAAATTAGTACAGTAGCTAAGTTTGTTTTTAGATACTGGTATTTTGTCAGTGTTTAGTTCAAATATATATTGAGCAACTGCAATATTCCCCACAGTGTATTAAGTGCCTTGAGGTTACAGAGAGAGGATAAGCCAGTTTCTGAGTTCCTACTGTTATGTAGCATTATCTCATTTTCAAACCTCACGACTGCCCAGATGCCCTTCTCTTTTACACATGGCTTTTATTCCTCCTTCAATACTCAGTTCACGTATCAGTTTTTCTGGTGACTCAGATTCTGCTAGGATGGGTTTGCTACTCTAGGTTCCTATGCTAGCCTGTATATACCTCTGGAGAGGTGCACAGCACCATGACATTTTATTAAAGAAGGATGATAATTTAATAAAGGAAACTTTCTTTGAGGAAATAACTTTTCTTTCTGTTGTTGTTTTTGAGACATGGTCTCATTATGTTGCCTAAGCTGGTCTCAGATTCCTGGGCTCAAGAGGTCCTCCCACCTAGCTAGGACTACAGGTGCATGTCACCATGCCCAGCGTAACTTTTGAATTAAGTACAAAAGGGTGAATAAGAGTTTTGTCAAGGAGAAGGAGAGGTGATTGCATTCTGGCCAGGGGGAAGGCTGTGTGCAAAGACACTGTCACAAGAAGGACCTGACATGCCCAGGGACTGAGAGAAGACAATGTGGCTACAGCACAGAGAGTGAAAAGGAGTATGGAGAGGGGAGAGGCTGCAGAAGTAGATGGAAGCTGGACCATGCTGTGCCTCAGGCCGTCTGAAAACAATGAGAAGTCATTGGAGGATTAGATATGGGAATAGAGGGAGACTAACACACATGTTCAGATTTGTATTTTCAAAAGTTTATTTTGACTGGAATATGGGAATCAAGCAGAGAGGGGCCAGAGTACATGAGTTTACCCGACTGGGGAGGCTATTGCAATGCACCAGGAAAGAGAGCATGGTAACTGGGATAGTGTAGGGGAGAGGACAGAGGTGTGGAGACATTTGAAGGGGTAGACAGAGTAATGGTGATGGGCTGGATTGGCAGATGGGTGGAGAGAGGCATCCAGGGTACTTACTTATGTACAACCAAATGCGCACCTTTACTGTCCCCTACTTTTCCTACTGTACCACCTAGCCTACCATAATTGCATATTTAATCATTTCAATGGGACAGGAATCTTAACTGTCCTCTTCTTTGTTACTTTCACAAAATCTCATGATTGTAGGCCTTCAATAAATGCTTGTTGAATGAATGAAAATAAATTTTACAGATGAAATATTTGAGAATAAAATTAAGTGGCTTGTTTCAAGTAATGGAGCTGGTTAGTGGCAGAGTGCTAAGACTATAATTTAGACCCTTTGTTCTCAGTCTGTTGTCTTTTGCTTTTCATATTATATCTTAGTCTTAGGAATTATGACACATTTTCTTTTTAAGCCACATGTAATTAAACATAGCTTTTACCTCTGATTTTGTTAGTAATTGGGGCAGAATTGAGAGAAAATGCAGAGCATTGGAATCTGCGATTGCAGTTGTATAAAGAACCTGTTTCACAGGTGTGAGCTGCGCCCAGCCCATATATTACTTTTATGTGCAGAAGGAAAAATAGGTAAGGGAAGAACATGTCAGTTGTCAGGAATCAAGTTAATAAGAGTGGACGATTTTTGTAATTGATTTTGAGGGTGGAATTTCACAGATTTTTTAAGGCTCTTTCAGAAAGCTAGTGTAGATAGTTTCTTTCCAATTATACCTCCATAGACACATTTTCATTGGGTCTACTTCACCCTATTTTACCTATTCAGCATATAACTTTTTATTTCTTATGGAAGAAATGGAGTCCACAGAATCCTGTGGGGAGCCTGCAATGCTGACAGCTGTCTTATTCAACAGTAAAGACCCACCCGTGCTGGATGGCTGACAGGCAGAAGTCAAGATGTCTTGAGAAGGCTTAGCTTTGGTGATTTCCAATTTCCTGTCACCAATTACCGGAATTTACATTAATTTTAATATATATTTTAATTTTAAAAGACCTTTGTTTTTCAGCCACACTTCTGACGGGGGAAGTCTGGGGCTTCTTGGCAATGGCAGGTTTATCTTTTTCATTGTACATTGTCATTTATCCTGACGACTGAGCTAGTTAGCTCTGAATATCAGCATGTTGGGCTTGATGGGACTCAAGGCTGGGCCATTTTTTAAAATGAAGGGAATGTTAATTAGAACAATGCAACTGCTTTATGTAAAGGAATGTTGATTTTTTTTTTTTTTTTGGCTGGGTATTATGTAAGGCCTTAATTTAGCACAAGTACCTTAGCTTACTCAGCATTATCTGAAATTCATTTACTTGTCACATTAACCATATAAATTAGATATTGATTAGGAATTGTTACTCTCATTTTTAAAATGAGATGGAAGTTTAGAGAGGGTAGGTTACTTCACCAAGTAATAGACTTGAGAGTCAAATGCAGGATGTAGTCTTTGAGAAGCTGTGTCCCTTAACCATTCTGCTACATAGTCTCCCTTTGAATGAACTGAATTAATACTTCTTACCTAATGGCTAGTCAGAAATTAGAACTATTCTTAGAAATAATTATTGATATATTAAATGAATTAAAGTCGTTTATAAGTACAGAGTGACAATGAGGGATTTAAGCTTGCTGCAAATAGCATTCTTACCAAATAAGATTTTAAGTAGGTCTGTTTAAGATCTGAAATCAGGCATATTTTTGTCTTCCTAGCTGATGAATGTTCTTTTGGATACCATGACACTGAAAATGAATTAAGGCAGGTAAGCCAGTGTTAGTCTCCACAATGTTGTAGAGAATCCTAAGAAACCAGGATGTCTGCCCTTGCCTTTCATTTTGAGATGGTGTGTGTTTTAATGAGCCTCAGCTAGCAAATAATAAAAACGACTGTGCATCGCCACTGATACTGTCTATTGATGGCTTGTTTTGATTCTACCTAAGGAATTTTCTAGGTAGGGAAGCCTCTCTATTGCTAAGGTTCAGGGAGATTAAATGAATTGTTAGCACAACTGGAACTTGATCACTGTCTTCTACTCAAACTCAGTGTTCTTTTATTGTATCACACTGCCTGTCATGAGCAAAATGCTCTGAGAGTGCTCCAGAAATGGCAAACAACCAAAAGTCCCCCCACTTTCGTGTGGCTTCTGAAAGATCCAGTACTTAATCTGATGAGCCATTTGGTAAGCTGATTATGTAGCATTTTACTGTCTTGTTTCCTTTTATGCATAGTTTCTACTTACGATTTAGTTTCTAGCAGTGGGGAGTGGTGTGTGTGTGTAAGAGAGAGTGTGAGTGTGTGTGTATTTAATCTCAAAAGAGGTATGGGTAGCTAGTTGAATAAGAAAAATGGTAAGAGTATGTGGTGGGAGATTGACGTCAATAAATTGAACAAGTCTTCCCTTTTTTATCTATTGTTGTGTTCTTTCAGCCCTGCTTAGTTATGTTAAATACCCCTGACCTTTTTCCCTGCTTGCCTTTCAGGTCTTAAACATTCATATAAAGGCTTCCAATGTGATTAGCATTGATGTTTCTGAGTTTGCATGGAAACTAGATAGTCAGAGATAAATTGTGGGTCTCAGCAGTGGTCAGCCCAGGAGGTTTTTACATCTGCCTCTTCCCTGGATTGAAAATGCTGCTGGGGCCATATGGCAGAGTGCCTCACAGAAGAGCCAGGAATGACTTTCTGGCTGGGTTCCGGATTATCACTTGCTCATATTTTAAAATGGAGGTTGTAGTGCTTTAGGCTTGATTTATGGTATACTAATGGGATTATTACTTAACTTGAAATGGCATAGTGGGTCATGGGGCGGTGGGGATGGATATACCTAGAGTAAAGTTCCAGTAATGTTATCAGTATTCCATTCAGGGAAAGATTTTTATTAAATTGTTTCTCTTTATAAGTATACAAAGGAAAACACCAGCTAGTAAGTATCTGTCCTTTGACTGACTCCTTTCATTGAAAATACAGTTTTGTTTAGAACAAAGTAAGGTTGCCTGACTGGCTTTTTCTGTTTGATTTCTTTAATAATCTATAACTATCTTTTAATCAAATGCCCAATATCTTCCCTACATGCAGAGGAGTTATTGTGGCCTGTCTTATGTGCACACTGCTGACTCAAAATAGGCCTTCAAATATACATACCCAGGACTTGAAAAATCTAAATTAAAAAACAAATGTGTTGGGAAGTTAAAAAAAAAAAAAGTGTCTCGGCGGGGAATGATGCTTAATGATTATGAGAAGGTCTCACTTTCTCTGAGCCTGTTTGTGTGTCTTTCTCTCTGTGTATCTGTCTCTCATGCTCTCTGTCTCTAGCACCATTTCTATCAGCCTTTCTCCTCCGTCTTCTCTGCCCCATCTTTCTTCTCCCCCTTCACCCCTTTCTTGGGCTCCAGCCTCAGTTCTTTTGTTTTCCTCCTCACCCCCAAAAGCTGTCCCTCATATTGTATATCATTCTTGGGATGACTTCTGTTCATGCTGTTTGCCTGTCTATTTCTGTTCTTTTTACTTGGCTTCCATATCAGGATGATTCATTTTATTTGAGTGGCTGTGCATAAAACTTTAAAATTTCACAACAGCCAAGTCTGAGAATTATCACAAGTATTTTAAACCTGCTTCATCTCTGACTTTATCTCTCCTTCTTACCCCCGGCACCCACCACCACACATTCCCTACTTCCCCCTGCTCTATCAGAAAGATGGGAAAGTGTATTTGGTTGCACAGTGATTTGAAGTTAGGATTGGAGCAGTGAATAAACAGAATACATTGAGATTCTGCTTGATTTGCACCTTTAAGATTTGGACCTGCAAAATAAACAGTGGTGTTCATTTGTAGTGAGTGATAATAACAGCCATGAAATCTTCCAGGAAAGTTTGTCTTGCCAGGATAATAAATCTGCAGTCTCATGAGGCTCCTAAAGTTAATAATTTGTCATCATGGTTATGAAATATGTGACCTTTTATGTGGGTTTATAGATAGATGATCACATGTGGAAGCTAGGGACGCTTTTTCTATGTTTTGGATAATTATTTCTTAAGAGCAACAGCCATTTTCTCCTCAGTAAGCAATAGTTCTATTGAAGAAGAACTTTTATCCTTTAATTGAATTGTACAGTACATCAATTCATCTCTAGGAAAAAGTGGTAGCTACTTTTATATTCATACTGATTTCTTCTACTACATAGTGAGCCTAGGAAGAGATTTTGAAGTGGAGCCTAAGGTATTCATTTAGTAAATCGTATTTATTGATATAGGATGTTTAATTATACTGCTAAGTAGATTCTTCATTTTGGCTATCATTTTGATTTAAATAAACTCTATTCTAGAAGAAGCCATGCTGAAACCTGCACTCTCAAAGAGCCTTTCTTTCAGCTGGCAACTGTATGTGTATTAAATATTTTTGAAAGATTATGTTTTTAAAAATAAGTACAAATTATTACACGGGCTGTCTTAAACTATTTTTAAAAAGAGATCTGATTTTAGATTTGGTTAAAATACTAGCCTACATTAATATTCGTTTTAGGAAATAAATATTCACATAAATTGTTTTTCCAGAAAGTGACCCTGAATACAGATTTCAGATCATTGAAAACGGAACCATTTGAAATCTGCATTTCCTTTCTTTTTCCTAATTTATTTCAGTTGCTCAATAGGATTTTCTCATGGAATTAACTTTTTCCTCTCGGCATAGTTACATAAGCTTGCTCTTGTAATCATGAAGAATATTACCCATTTCAGCACTTATTAACATGGACTTTTACTTGAAGGGTTTCTGGTTTTAAAGTCAGAGTACATGACTAGAGGCAGATGACTAGTAAGTACCTCGTCATTTACAGCCACTGAATCTCTATAATTTTTAAATGCCTTTGGAAAGCTAGATCTTACGCTCAAAAGCATGCTTTTGTGTTAGAAATCTTTTAGTGAACTACTTACTCAGGTCATAATGCTTTTAAAGCCCTGCTTTTCTTTCCTCGGAATAAATTGAATTATATGTTACCAGTAACAATGCCACGTCATTTCAAAGGAAACTGAATTAAGTAATGCAAGTCTGGGTTGCTGAAGACTAGATGACACAGGGTAGACACTGTTTTGGATACCATGCAAGGAAGCTCTGTTAGTCAGCTTGGGCTGCCATAATAAAATCCCATAGAACTGGGCAGCTTCAACAGCAGAAGTTCATTTTCTCATGATTCGGGAGACTAGAAGCTGCAGATCACAGTGCTGTTGCTTCAGTTCCTGACGACGCCTCTCTTCCTGGCTTATAGGTGGCTGCCTGCTTGTCCTCACGTGGCAGAGAGAGTACTCTAGTCTCACTTTCTCCTTTAAGACGACACCAGTTCTATCAGATTAGAATCCCACCCCTGTGACCTCAGTTAACCGTTACTACCTCTTCAAAGGCCCTATCTCCAAAGTTAGCTACATTAGGGATTAAGGATTTAACATATAAATTTTGAGAGGGCACAAACATTCAGTCCACAATAGAATATATTTGTTTAAGTAACAAGGACTGTTGAACCCTGATATCTTGTCATACCTGCCTGTGTATGGAATCCCTGTTCCCCTCCACTCTCATTTCATCACAAACGCTAATATAGGGATTTTTTTTTTTTTTGAGATACTGTTTTGGTAGTTATCAAACTACATAATAATGTTATGAAATATAATGTTATTAGCCATTGAGAAAGTGGCTGTGCATTAACTGACTGATCCTAATTGACTGGGGGGCTAGATGGTGATTTCTCCGTGGCGGAAGATAGGTCAGAGAAATGTGGTTGGTAGCAAATGCTGTTTGATTTGAACAGCTTTGAAGAAGCCTGGTTCTAGTTGGTTTCAGTCCTCTCCAGATACTGTTTGAATCTAAATCAGTTTTCCAGTTCTTATCTTTACAGAATTGTCTTCTGGAAGAATTATTTCTTGTTATTACTTGGTTGCAATATGGATGTAGTTTTGTGAATTATTAAGGCATTTTAACTCGTCTTCCACTCTCTTATTTTTTATCCCTTTTAGGTTGTTTGAGGGACGTTCATCAAGGAAACCGGAGAAACTTAAAACGCTCTTCTGCTACTTTAGAAAAGTCACAGAGAAAAGTAAATTTCTTTCATTCTTACTGTAATTTTTCTTGCTGATGGGAACAGTTCAATTCAAGTGACATGTGAGAAACATTTTGTGTTTAACGTAAACCTTCCTGTTCCAACCATATTGAAAAAGTAGTAATGATTCGATATAACCTAGATTTTATGCTTGTGTTGTTTATAAGCATAATGTGTGCTACAGATATAGTGGGGTGGGGTTTACATACTCTGAAATCAGACCCATATTCTCTGAAATCTGTAATATACATCAAAGTATTTTCATGAATAAAAACCAGAGAAATTATATTCACCAGGAAATAAATTTTGGATGCCCTTTATTTAAAGAAGTATTCACTAGTTTATTTGCATAAGTCAATTAATTCATTGTTTTTCTACCCATTCCTCTTTTTTGTGCCCTCCTAAGTGCTTTGTGGAGTTCTTATAAAACTATTTTGTAGTGAGTTTTATATCTCCGTCTTCCTCTGTTGAACCTTAACATTCTTGCTTAACCAGAACCTGATAGCAGCTGAGACAGTCCAACAAATACTGGTAATGACCAGCTGATAATAGATTGGTATTGCCACTCTTATGTCAGAAGCTGAATGACCGTGGTCGAGTTTATTGACACCTCTAAGCTTCAGTTTTATCATCTGTGAAGTAATAATGGCCAATACCTTATAGGGTAGTTATAGATATTAAACAAGAAGACACATGCTTAATAAATGTAAGCTATTGTCAATGGGTAGCCTTTCCTACAAGTAGGTGAAAACCAGTACACCTCAAAAGTTTCTTTGTGCTAAGTAGGTAAGGTCAAGCTGGTCAAGTGAAATGGCTTTTCTTCAGTTCTGGGTTGTAGGATTGTCTTACATGTCTTTGAATAATTTTAAGGTCATTTTTCTCATATCCTTTTACTTTTGCATTACAGCGTACTTGGCATTTTCCCCATTGAATGTATTGCTGTTGGACATTGTTAAATTTTTAGAAAGAAATCAATTATCAGGATTTTGATGTTTAAGGGAAAATTATATGCTTCTTTGATGTGGGATTATTTATCTTGTAGCTTATTGAATTTCAGTTTTGTGCCCTGTACTGAATGAAATATTAAAATGCAGAATCATTTGGACCTATAAGACATAAAATCAAATTAGAACTTGTATTGTAATGACTTGTTAAAAAGATGACTACTTTTTTTGGCTATTCTAGGTCTAATTAGAATTATTACTATTCGTTTATTTTTTGTTTTGTTTTACAGTACTTTGAGTTGCCATTTTAAGTAGAATTATTATAACTAAGTAATACAGAGTTCACTTTTTTTTTTTTGAGATGAAGTCTCAGTGTGTCACCAGGCTGGAGTGCAGTGGCGTGATCTCAGCTCACTGCAATCTCTGCCTCCTGAGTTCAAGCAATTCTTCTGCCTGTAGCTGGGACTACAGGTGCCTGCCACCACACCCAGCTAATTTTTGTATTTTAGTAGAGCCGGTGTTTCACCATATTGGCCAGGATGGTCTCAATCTCTTGACCTTGTGATCTGCCCACTTTGGCCTCCCAAAATGCTGGGATTACAGGCATGAACCACTGTGCCTGGCCCAGAGTTCAGTTTTTTTTCCTGGGAGTCAAATCACGTATATCTTCTCTAAAAACTAACTTGGCTTTCTAAATTTTAGGATTTCAAATACTTTGAGGAAAAAGCTAAGAGTTTGTTTTTTCAACTAGAAATGTATATACCATTATAAATATTGGGACTTTGAAGAAATATAAGTAGACATTTTATTTTCTGACTTACTCACTATACATGGTAATTAACTTCTTTGTAGAAATACAATATAACATTGCTCTTGGTCTTCAGTATATAAAGCTGACAGCTTAAGGAGGAAATACTAAAGAGAATAAAAGAGGTTGCAGTTTAATGAGTAGCTGTATAGAAGTTCTGGAGCCTACTTAATAGACTTCAGAAGCTTATTTAAGGTACTGTATTTCACCGAATCTAAGATGTCACAGATTTTTTTTTTTAAGTGCTATTATATTATATCCCTCTAAGAAGGAAAAAAACATGCAGGATAGGGAGTTTAGTAGGAGACCTGACTCACAAGAATGGTACACCTAAGGATAAATGAGAAATTAACTTGACCATCCGGAAAAGGGACCATAAAGAAATGTGCAAGTCTCAACCTTGACACTAAATAGAGAAAGGAAAAAAAACGTTTCTCTGAGAATTTGAACCACAAGCCCTAAGCTTCAGGTGTGCAGCCTTACCACCAGTGTGGTCCATAAAGGCCTGCCACAAACGATTTAATTCAGATGATATTGGGCCGGTGGTGCTCCCAGCCGACAGCAGAAGCAGAATAAATTCACCTCTAGTTTAGACCTATGGTAACATACCTCTATTATAAAAGATGTATTCCAGTTTCAGAAATTTAATAAGTGAAAAAACATGCCTTTTAGAACTGATAAACTAGAATTCCATCAGGACCAACTTTTCGCTGTTGTTAAACATGTATATTTTATATTTGATGAGGATCTTGAGAATGAAAGGGTTTAAAGAGCCTTCTTAATTAAATTATTTTCTACATAGTTTTACATAAAGTATCTTATAGATCATGTTTTTGAAAATTTATGACCTATATGTAGCATATATTGTGACTTTATTATGGGAAGTATTTGATTAACCAAAGTGTTCTATTCTGAGATGAAAATTCCCTTTTTTTTTTTTTTTT
>PVKV010030447.1:0-22234 GCA_004027835.1 Alouatta palliata | reverse complement strand
AGGAGGAATCCTGCCTGAAACATGCCACTGTCTGCAGAAAAAGACATGAAAGGGTTGCCACGGGTGACACCCACCAATACAGATGTGTGTTGTGAATGAGCACATGAACGATCACAGTAGCGTTATTCATAATAACCCCAAACTCCACACAACCAAAATGCCTTCCTCTGGGTAAATGGACAGACAAATGATGGCGTATACATACAATGGAGTCTTATTTGGAAATTTAAAGGAATGAAGTACTGACTCAAGCTACAACATGCAGAGCTTGTAAACAAGCTAAATGATAAATGAAAGAAGCCAATCACAAAACCCATGGATTATATGATCCCATTTATATGAAATATCCATAATAGATAACAGCATACAGAGAGAAAATAAGTTAGTGGTTGTTCCAGATTTGAGGTGAGAACGAGTTTTTATTTTTTAAGAGGTGGAGTCTTGCTATGTTGCCCAGGCTGGTCTCAAACTTCTGAGCTCAGGCTATACCTCCCACCTGAGCCTCCCAAAATGCTGAGATTATAGGCATGAGCCACCACGCCCAGCCTGAAAATGTTTTAATTGTGAGTGGGCACAAGGAGTCCAACTGGGGGATGAAAATGGTCTAAACTGAATAATGATGATGGCAAAAACACTCTGAAATTCCTAAAGATCACTGAATTGTACACCTGAAACTGGTGAATGCTATGACATGTAAAATACACCTCAAGAGAGCTGGAAAAAATTGTTAATCTACATGTCATTTAACTTAACAAGACCGAGTCCATATTAATATGGTTTTCAAAATTAATTTTGTGGGACCAAGTCCAAATATTCCATATTGATAGAATATTTATAATTGAAGAAACTAATAAATGTGAGAGAACTATAAGTTCATCTTTATGGTGACTGCTCATTAATAATGTATCTCCCCAGAAGAAATTTTATTATTTTTTTAAAAAGGTAATTTTACAGTGGATAAATCTGAAAGACATCATCTTGGACAAACAACAAAGTTGAAATCACCAATGAAGGGCCAAACCAACATCATGGGGCCCCTGCTATGTTACAGTAAGAAGGAAACCTTATCACTTTGGTGGTATTTGCACCAACAATACATAATCTGCACTTGATCTTAGCCAAAAGGCCCAGAAGCGATAACAATGCCTGATCTAAACCTAAACACGAAACTCATCAGATAAATCCCAATGAACATCTTTCTCCCAAATAACTTGCCTATACTCTTAAAAAATACCATGCACATAAAAGACAAAGGCTGTGAAATCCTTCCAGATTAAAGATAGAACATGTGATGACTAAACACAACACATATACTTAGGCTTTAAAGTGAGGTCAGGGTGAAGGGTGGGTAGAGGATACCTGTGAGGACTTCAAATGAATGGAACCACATATTAGATAACATGATGTTATGGAATATGTTATCTGGCACTATCTAATTATAACACTATAAGCACAATTAGTTTTAATGGACATCTAATATTTAATAAATATCATTTAATATAATGTCTAATATTATCTAGCATGTTATGTGAAACCCTATAACATGCCCTCTCTAAACACCTCTTAGCAAAGCACTCCATGATCACCATGGAATGTGGGCTTCCTTGCTGCAGAAATCTACAATCAATTGTCTCTGGTTACAGGTATGTTCCTGGTAGTATTTGGCTGATGGTCACCAACAAAGCAAACGGAAAAAATGTAAACAATTGCAAATCTGGGTAAAGAGTGTATGAGAATTTCTTATACTATTTTTGCAACATTCCTATAGCTTTGAAATGATATAAAAATGAAAAATTTTAAACAGGAAATCGTCATAAGGATAACAATGGGAATAACAAGGATGAGCACGATGTAACATGGCAGTTTGCTAGTTTATTCTCTATTAGTAGTGTTTAACAATTTCCATAAAGAAATATGAGAAACACATTAATATATTATAGCAATTTTTAAATGTTTCTAAATAAATATACAAATAGACACAAAGAAAGACTAAAAGAGAATGATTAGAAAGACTAAAAAGAAATGGGGGAGGCTGGGTGCGGTGGCTCACACCTGTAATCCCAGCACTTTGGGAGGCCGAGGCAGGTGGATCACCAGAGGTCAGGAGTTTGAGAACAGCCTGAACAGTATGGTGATACCCCATCTCTAATAAAAATACAAAAATTAGCTGGGTGTGATGGGGGCCGCCTGTAGTTCCAGCTACTTGGGAGGCTGAGACAGGAGAATTGCTTGAACCTGGGAGGCAGAGGTTGCAATGAGCTGGAATAGCGCCACCGCACTCCAGCCTGGGTGACAAAGCGAGACTTTGTCTTGGAAAAAAAAAAAAAAAGACATGGGGGAGAACTGAAGTTCTATCACGTCTGTCAGACAGCTACTGCCTTTATATTTTGAATTCATGGATAATTTAAAACATTTTTTCCTCCTATTTATCTAATTTCAAACTGCTCCACAATGATATGGTTCCATAATATAAAAAGTGAAACAAAATGTTGACAGATTTTTTAAAGACTCCGACAGAAGTCCAAGTCCATGAGCCTTTCTCTCAAGGCTCCTTCAATCAAGTCCTAACTTGCTTTCCCCACCTGATTCCAGCTAGTTCCTCTGCCTCAGTGAAAATGTATCCAAGGAATGATCAACTCAGGCTCCACCTCTTACCTGAGTAGCTATGCGCCCGGTGTCTCACTCCCATATTTAAAATGGAAAGAGCAATACCTTTCCACAGAGCTCTGGTGTGGTGTAAAGGTATTCATTTCCATAAAGCCCTCAGAATGAAGTTACCAATTAAAGCTTAATTATTATCAACACCCATGCCCAAGGACACATCCTATACACTCTCGGTTGAGGTGAGCATCTCTGTCAAAGAAAAAACCCGGCCCGGCGTGGTGGCTCACACCTGAACAATTCCAGCACTTTGGGAGGCCGAGGAGGGCAGATCACTTGAGACCACCGGTTCAAGACCAGCCTGGCCAACATAGTAAAACCTGGTCTCTACTAAAAATATAAATATTAGCCGGGCATGACGGCACATGCCTGTAATCCCAGCTACTCAGGAGGCTGAGGCAGGAGAATCGCTTGAACCCAGGAGGCCGAGGTTGCAGTGAGCCGAGATCGCGCCACTGCACTCCAGCCTGGACACAGAGCCAAACTCGTTCTCAAATAATAAAAATAATAAGCGGACTAACAAAGTAAATAACACTTTTTTAAAAGAAAAAAAGCCAAGGACCACTCGCGTAGAGCTTTGCCCTCAGTAGCCAAGCCCCTCCTACAGATCTTTTGGAAAGGTCAGGCTGGGGAAGGAGAAAGCCGTGAAACATCCTGGCTGATTCGCCGTCCCGGATAAAAATTAAACGCTTCTCTCCCTTCGTGAAAGCTGGAGGTAACCCTCGCCTTCCTAAAAAGAGGTCAGAGGCGTCGGGGATCATCCAGCGTCCTGCTGGGATCCGAGAGAAGGGCCGGGGCAGCTGGAGCTCTGACCCCACCCGGGGACCTGACCACTTCGCGGGCAATTAACAAGAGATCAAGTGACAGGTGCTGTTAAGGCTTTGTTTTATACCACAACTTTCAACTCCTAAAACAAGTCCATTAGGATGGTCCTAAAATCCTAATTTAAAAAACGGCAATGAGATTAAGTAACATCCCACGTTACATTGCGATAAAGAGGTCGCACATGTAGGGTGGAGGGAGGCGGAATGAGCGAGGTCAAAGACCTGGAAAACCCTCTAAAGAGGCACACAAGACTAAACAGGGTTCCTCCCCCGACCCCCGCCTCCCGTCCCCCGAAGACTCCTCCTGTGAACGCAAGTACAGCCCGCAACGCCAGAAGTCTCCGTCAACGGCAACGAACCCCCCCTCCCCGCCTCGCATCTCCAAACCTCCGGTCTTCGCCAGGACTTCTTACCCTCTTAATTGACCACCAGGTCGTTAGGCGCCCCTAACAACCGGTTCACTTTCGCAAAGACCCGCAAGACACAGAGTTGGCTCAAACCACCTGGCTCGGAGACCGGAAGTGTCTGCTTTGCCACGGAGCGTCTGGACTACACTTCCCAGAAACCCCCGAATCCGCCTGCCTGAGCCAAAGTTCCCACGCCTCCCAACGTACTCGGGAAACGCCTGCGGGAGCCAAATTTCCGGCGCATTCAAGAGGCAGGTAGACTTTTTCACGCGTTTGGCGGGTATCTTGGGAAATGGAGTCCATTTGCTCTGTTGCGGCGTGGGAATTTCGGCTCAGGCAGGAAGACCTGTGAATTCTGCCTTATCAACCTATATTTTGCTTATTTATTTATTTATTTTAAAGATGGGGTTTCACCATGATGGTCAGGCTGGTCTTGAACTCCTGACCTCAGTTTATCCACCCACCTCGGCCTCCCAAAGTGCTAGCATTACAGGAGTGAGCCACCGCGCCCGGCCATTTTTCTTTTTTAAAAAATGGAGTCTCATGTTTTATATCAGCTTTTCTAAACTAAAACAGAAGACTTTTTATGGTTTTCTTTAGATAAAGTGTGCCAACCACAGTATGAGAAATACTTCTCTGAAAATTGAGTGACTGCTATTTCCATACCAGTTACAGCTGTATCCTTGCTCTGTTCTGCCCTCCCAAGAGGTTAAAAATGTGTTGACACGCTCAAACGTAGTAGGCAGGGAACTGTGCCTAATATGTTAGGGGATATTTGGCATCAAAGGCTGGTGTGTTCCTAGTTTTGTAAAATTCTATACAATTGTTACCTATATTCATAGATACGCTGAGGCATGCTTACCAAAATATTCATACTTTCTACTATCTTCCACTTTCTTCTTTAGACTTTTCTGTACCAATGTAATTCCAATGCCTAGGCATTATTCTTGCAAGTAAAACGAGTGTATTTTTACTCTAAAATTTAAAACCAACAACACATCTATCCAGGAAATTATTGTCATAGTGTATAAAAAATTGTGGCATTTAACTCAAACCTTTAAATGGATATCCTGTTTATATGGTTGGAGATTAATAACTTGGGAAGCTTCCCTTATTTTTCAAACACAGAGATTGAGACTCTGCAATAATGCCCAGTTATAACAATGTACCAATTTCAAAGTTAACACAGTGAACTCACTAGGGTCACACACATTAAAGGGACCCAGTCCATGTTGAGAAGTGGCAAGAAATATTAGTCACACAAAAGCTCAGGTACATATGAAGCTAGGTATTCAATATTTAGGTTTATTGGGAGTCAAATGCTCATACACCCTGTGAGACAGAAACATGAACAATAAAAACAAATCAGCTGCTCCCAGATGTTAATGTCATCTTGTGATCGATTTGAGGACCCAGGTACACAAGAGAGTAGATGGAAGGCCTACCTATGGTATTTTTGTTATAACAAATATTTTAAAATGTAATCTGATGGGTTTTCTTTTATAAATAATTACCTTAGAAATGAACTATTATGTTACCTGGTGATAGTTTAAGAAAACTCCGCAAGACTGCAGGCCCTACTTTTCTGATACCATGTGCACAAAAAGTTAACATAGCAGGCATAAGTCAGACTGCTAACTTTAAAAAGAGCTGTTTGCAACACTGGCCTTTGGCTGGAGTCGAGGAACATGGGGTTTGAGAGAGTTGCCACCTTTCCATTATGGGTAAAAGTGGTTCACCGTGCCTAAACTCTACAGTGCAGCTTATTCTGAACACTTGCTCCTCTTCTTAGAGTTGGGAATCTTGGTATGTGCTAGACAAATACCTACATATTCAATCTCAATAAGAACCTTTGCTACTGGTTGCTAATGAGCTTCCATTGTAGACATTTCACAAGTAATATCACAATGCAATACTAGAGGAATTGAGTCTTAGTAACACCATGCAGAGAGGACTCTGGTAAGCTTGCTTCTGGTTTCTTCTAGACACCTGCCTATGAGCTATTTCCCTTTAAAGATTCTATTTTGTATCTTGTCACTGTAATATCTTTATAAGTACAACTATACTCTCAGTTATTTTAGCAAATCACAGAATCCAGAGGTAGTCTTAGGGACCTCCAACCCAGTATCCAAACTGGAACAGCATGAATATAGCATCCTGGAAAGATTTGAAGAATGCCTTTTAACCTAATATAGTTAAGTTATACTATGGCGTTTAACTATGAATTGGCACCCAAGTCAGCTCTTTATCCTAACTGGTTCCACATACTAAGAGACTGTTGCTGTCATGCTCTGTTCCCTGATCATGCACACCTGTTCTTCAAAGAATCTGTTTTTTTAATCTCCACAACTATGTATACCTGCATTATTTATATCACTAGGATTTACTTGCTCCCTGACTTATGCCTAGAGCAGAATCACACACATTAGTTTTGAAGACTGCTGACCACACTCATCGATCTGTGTATCCAAATGACCAGATACATTTTTTATTTTGAAGTATCCCTATTCCTTAATTTTGAAGTGTTATATGACAATGTAGATGAATCTTATTCAGATTCCTTATAGGTAAGTGATTAACATTAATAATTTTTCAAAATTTTCTTCACATAACTGCTTTGGTAAAATTGGTGTTCAATGAGAAATTTAAAATGCATAAAATTATAAAATGAAAAATTCCAGCAAATACTCATTGTCAGGGAAAATGCCAGAATATCCATTCACAAACAATGTATGTACACACTAAAAATAACCAAAAAAACAAACAGAAACACAAAGACACTTAGTTTGTCATGAAGGCCACAATATCAATTCACAAGGCATACATTAGGTTCTTCTCTTTTTATTGTACATCTATGTCATTATTTTCCTGGCTTTGTGTTATTATAGGAATAAATGCACTTCACATAAATTCTTGTGGTTGAACACATGTTCCTTCCATTTTAACATAAAGTGACATCATCCATGTAGTCTTCTAATTTTCAGAGTTTAATGTTATAATTTTCTATCCTATGATTTCTGGGTCAAACAGTTGTACCTTATACATACTGCCAAATGCCACTTTACTTTCCAAAAGACATACTCTTACTGCCAACAATAAAGAAGAGTATGTAAATGTTACTCCCGCTCCAATAATGAATACATATGATGACGTTACCAAACTCCAACACATTTTTTTGGTAGTTCATAGAGATGGGAAGAAATACTGAGTAATAAGGTTACCAAAAATTTCCTTCAAATTTGGTATAGCTTCTAACTGAGAAGTTTGATTTTTAAAAAAATACAGGTATTAGAAGGCAATCATATTAAAGCCTGCATAGAAATGAAGAACCACAAATTATGATCAATTCAGAACTTATTAGGAAAATTTTTTTCTTAAGATGAAGTCTTGCTCTGTTGCCCAGGCTGGAGTGCAGTGGCACAATCTCAGCCTACTGCAACCTCTGCCTCCTGGGCTCAAGCGACTCTCATGCCTCAGCCTTCCCAGTAGCTGGGATTACAGGCACACATCACCACACCAGCTAATTTTTGTATTTTTAGTAGAGATGGGGTTTTGCCATGTTAACCAGGCTGGTCTCAAACTGATGGCCTCAAGTGATCCACCTGCCTCAGCCTCCCAAAGTGCTGGGATTACAGGGGTGAGCACCACACCTGGTGTTTAATAGAAAAATTTTTGTCAATGTAACTACATCTGCCACATTAGAAGTGTTACTGTGGGCTGGGTGTGGTAGCTCATGCCTGTAATTCCAGCACTTTGGGAGGCTGAGGTGGAAGGACTGCCTGAGCCTTGGAGTTCAAGAGGAGCCAAGCAACATGGTGAGACTGTCTGTATTCCTTAAAAATAATTTTTTAAAGAAAAAAAGTGTTACTGTGAATCCTGCCTTAACGCTATTGAAAAAAATTAATTGTAAAATATGCGGTGGTCTGTTATTACAAAATCTTTTTACCTTGTATTGTGAGAAAAAGTGACAAATGATTTTTAAATTTATATTGTATACAACCAATGAAACACTAGAGAGAGTACCAAATATTAAGACTCCAACTTCAGAACAGAGGATGAGGGGAAGCCAGGAGCTAAGTGGAATAAGATAATAATCAAAATAAAGGTATAGATTGCCGTGCTGAGTATACCCTGCATTTCAATTCATGTTTCCATAAATTATTTCTTGCAAGTTTTCTTCTTTTAGAAAGTATTACTTATTTATTTATTTTTATTTTTTTTTCTTCAACTTTTAAGTTCAGGGGTACATGTGCAGGATGTGCAGGTTTGTTTCACAGGTAAATGTGTGCCATGGTGGTTTGCTGCACAGATCAATCTATTACCTAGGTACTAGGCCGAGCATCCATTAGCTATTCTTCCAAATGCTCTCCCTTCCTCTGCCCCTCCAACAGGCCCCAGTATGTGTTGTGGGAACACCATGTGTTCATATGTTCTCATCATTCAGCTCCCATTTATAATTGAGAACATGCAGTGTTTGGTTTTCTGTTCCTGTGTTAGTTTGCTGAGAATAATGGCTTCTAGCTCCATCCATGTCCTGCAAAGGACATGATCTCTTTTTTTGTTTGCAGTGTTCCATGGTCTATATGTATGACATTTCCTTTATGTAGTCTATCGATGGGCATTTGGGTTGATTCCATGTCTTTGTTATTTTGAATAGTGCTGCAATGAACTTACAAGTGTATGCATCTTTCTAACAAAATTATCTATAATTTTGGGGTATATATCCAGTAATGGGATTGCTGGGTCTAATGGTATTCCTGCCTCTAAATCTTTGAGGGATTGCCACACTGTCTTCCACAATAGTTGAACTAATTTACACTCCCATTAACAATGTAAAAGCTTCCCTTTCTCTCTCCAATTTCACCAACATCTGTTGCTTTTTGACTTTTTTTTTTGAGACACAGTTTCACTTTGTTACCCAGGCTGGAGTACAGCGGCATGACTTTGACTCATTGCAACCTTTGCCTCCCAGGTTCAAGCAATTCTCATGCCTCAGCCCCCCAAGTAGCTGGGATTATAGGTGTGCACCACCACATCCAGCTAATTTTTGTATTTTTAGTAGAGATAGGGTTTCACCATGTTGGCCATGCTGGTCTCCAACTCCTGACCTCAAGTGATCCACCCACCTCAGCCTCTCAAAGTGCTGGGATTACAGCACTTTGAGCCACCACAACCAGTTACCTTTTGACTTTTTAAAAACGTCATTCTGACTGACGTGAGATGGTATCTCACTGTGGTTTTGATTTGCATTTCTCTAATGATAAGTGATGTTGAGCTTTCTTTCATGTTTGTTGCCCACATGTATGTCTTACTATTTTTTTGAGACAGAGTTTCTTGTTGCCCAGGCTGGAGTACAATGGCACAATCCCGGATCACTGCAACCTCCGCCTCCTGGGTTCAAGCAATTCTTCTGCCTCAGCCACCTGAGTACCTGGGATTACAGGCATGCACCACCACACCCAGCTAATTTTGTATTTTTAGTAGAGATGGGGTTTCTCCATGTTGGTCAGGCTGGTCTCGAACTCCCACCTCAGGTGATCTGCCCACCTTGGTCTCCCAAAGTGCTGGGATTACATGCGTGAGCCACCATGCCTGGCCATGTATGTCTTCTTTTGAGAAGTCTCTGTTCATGCCCTTTGCCCACTTTTTAATTTTTTTTTCTCATAAATTTGTTTAAGTTCCTTGTAGACTCTGGATATTAGAACTTGGTCAGATGGATAGATTGCAAAGATTTTCTCCCATTCTGTTTGTTTGTTCAGACAGGTTGTTTGTTCACTCTGATAATAGTTTCTTTTGCTGTGCAGGACCTTTTCAGTTTAATTAGATACCATTTGTCAATTTTTGCTTTTGTTGCAATCACTTTTGGTGTTTTCATCATGAAATCTTTTCCTGTGCCTATGACCTGGATGGTATTGCCTAGATTTTCTTCTGGATTTTTTTTGTCATTTTGGGTTTTATATTTAGGTCTTTAATCCATCTTGAGTTAATTTTTGCATAAAGTGTAACAAAGGACTCCAGTTTCAATTTTCTGCACACGGCTAGCCAGTTATCCCAGCATCATTTATTAAATAGGGAATCATTTCCCCATTGCTTGTTTTTGCCAGGTTTGTCAAAGATCAGATGGTTGTAGGTGTGTGGTCTTATTTCTGAGTTCTCCATTTTGTTCCATTGGTCTATGTGTCTGTTTTTGTTCCAGTACCATGCTGTTTTCGTTACCATGGCCTTGGAGTATAGTTTGAAGTCTGGTTGCATGATGCCTCCAGCCTGGTTCCTTTTTGCTTAGAATTGTCTTGGCTATTTGGGCTCTTCTTTGGTTCCACACAAATTTTAAAATAGTTTTTTCCCCCAATTCTGTGAAGAATGTCAATGGTAGTTTAATAGGAATGCCATCAATTCTATAAATTACTTTGGGCAGTATGACCATTTCACAATATTGATTCTTCCTATCCATGAGCATAAAATTTTTTTCCATTTGTGTTCTCTCTGATTTCTTTGAGCAGTGGCTTGTAGTTCTCCTTGAAGGAGTCCTTCACTTCCCTTATTAGCTGTATTCCTAGGTATCTTATTCTTTATGTAACAATTGTGAATGGGAGTTCATTCATGATTTGGCTCTCTGCTTGCCTGTTGTTGATGTATAGGAATGCTAGCTATTTTTGCACATTTATTTTATATCCTGAGACTTTGCTGAAGTTGCTTATCAGCTTAAGAAGCTTTTGGGCTGAGACAATGGGGTTTTGTAGATATAGGATCATGTCATCTGCAAACAAAGATACTTTGACTTCCTCTCTATTTGAATACCCACTATTTCTTTCATTTGTCTGATTGAAGTGGCCAGAACTTCCAATACTGTGTTGAATAGAAGTGGTGGGAGGGGGGATCCTTGTCTTGAGCTGGTTTTCAAAAGGAATGATTCCAGCTTTTGCCCATTCAGTATATTTGCTGTGGGTTTGTCATTTTTGGCTCTTATTGAGGTATGTTCTTTCGGTACCTAGTTTATAGAGAGTTTTCAGCATAAAGGGATGTTGAATTTGATCAAAGGCCTTTTCTTTATCTATTGAGGTAATCATGTGATTTTTGTCTTTGGCTCTGCTTGTATGATAAATCACATTTATTGATTTGCGTATGTTGAACCACTACCCTGTGGATGAAGCCAACTGGATTGTGGTGGATAGCTTTTGATGTGCTGCTGGATTCAGTTTGCCAGTATTTTACTGAGGATTTTTTGCATTGACAGTCATCAGGGATATTGTCCTGAAGATTTTTTTTCCGTTTTATCTCTGCCAGGTTTTGGTATCAGGATGATGCTGGCCTCAAAATGAGTTAAGGAGGAATCCCTCCTTTTCAATTGGTTGGAATAGTTTCAGTAGACATGGTGCCAGCTCTGTTTTGTAGCTCTGGTAGAATTCAGCTGTAAATTTGTCTGGTCCTGGGCTTTTTTTTTTTTTTTTTTTTTTTTTTTTTTGGTTTTTTTTTTTTTTTTTTTTTTTTTTTTTGTAGACTATTAATTTCAGAAGTTATTTTTTATCTATTTGGGGATTCACTTTCTTCTGGATTCAGCCTTGGGAGGGTGTATAGGTCCAGAAATTTATTCATTTCTTCTAGATTTTCTAGTTTAAGTGCAGAGAGGTGTTTATAGCATTCTCTGATGGTTGCTTGTATTTCTGTGGGGTGAGGGGTGATATACCCCTTATTATTTGTGATAGTGTTGGATTCTTCTCTCTTTTCTACTTTATTAGTCTAGCTAGCAGTCTTAATAATTTTTTCCCCCCAAAAAACCAGCTCCTGGATTTGTTAATTTTTTGAAAGATTTTTTTGTGTCTCTATCTCCCTCAGTTCTGTTCTGATCTTATTTCCTGTATTCTCCTGGCTTTGGGGTTTGCTTTTTGTTCTTATTTTAGTTGTGATACTAGATTGTTACCCTGAGATATTTCTAGATTTTTGATGTAGGCATTTAGTGCTATAAATTTCCATCTTATGCTTTAGCTGCATCCCAGAGATTCTGGTACGTTGTATCTTTATTCTCATTAGTTTTAAATAATTTGATTTCTTCCTTATTTCATTATTTACCCAGGAGTCATTCAGAAGATGTTATTCAATTTCCACATAGTTGTGTGGTCTTGGGTTAATTTCATTTTTAATTTTTTGGGTGAATTTCTTTTTTTTAATGTTATCATTGTTCTATTTTATTAATCTCTTGCTATGCTTAATTTATACATTACACTTTATCATCGGTATGTATATATAGAAAAAAATAGTGTATAAAGGTTCGGTACTATCTGAGGTTTCAGGAGTCCACTGGGGGCCTTGGGATGCATCTCCTGAAGATAAAGGGGAACTACTGTATGCAAAATCGAAAGCTATACGACAGTTAGAAACACTGAGAGAACAAATTTAAGTGAAGACATTCCTCTGAATTCCTAGATTTCACTGAGTATCAAAAACGACCAATCTTTTAGTCCTTTTCTTGTACATTATTCTGTATCCACATTCTCTGCATCTGATTGGACCCCTAGATTTTATTGCATTTTCTGTGTGACATTCTCCACAGACATATATCATTGGTTGCTGCTTTGGAGGTTGAACGTCCTTCTGAGTGTCCGTTGTTAGCCTGCAACATGGGAATACTTATCATTCTGCATTTCCAAATACCTGGGTTAATTTCGTAATCTCAAGTTCAATTTGACTGTGCTATGGTCTGAGAGACTGTTACGATTTCAGTTCTTTTGCTGAGTTACTTCCAATTATGTGATCAATTTTTAAGTGCCGTGTAGCAATGAGAAAAATGTATAGTCTGTTATTTTAGGGTGGAGAGTTCTGCAGATATTAGGTCTGCTTGATCCAGAGCTGAGTTAAGGTCCTCAATATCTTTTCTCATTTTGTCTCAATGATCTAATATTGTCAGTGGAGTGTTTAAGTCTCCCACTATTACTGTGTGGGGGTCTAAGTCTTTTTGTAGGTCTTTAAGAACTTGCTTTATGAATCTGGGTCCTCTGGTATTGAGTGCGTATATATTTAGAATAGTTAGCTCTTCTTGTTGAACATTTTACCATTATGTAATGCCTTGCTTTGTCTTTTTTTTTTTTTTTTAATCTTTGTTGGTTTAAAGCCTGTTTTGTCAAAAACTACAATTGTGACTCCTGCTTTTTTCTGATTTCTGTTTTCTTGGTAAATTTTCCTTCAGCCCTTTATTTTGAGCCTATATGTGTCTTTGCATGTGTGATGGGTCCCTTGAAGACAGGGTATTGATGGGTCCTGGCTCTTTATCTGGCTTGCACTTCTGTGTCTTCTAATTGGGGCATTTAGCCCATTTACATTTGATATTAGTATTGTTATGTGTGAATTTGATCCTGTCATTGTGATGCTAGCTATTTTGCAAACTTGTTTATGTGGCTGCTTTATAGTGTCACTGGTCTATGTACTTCAGTGTGTTTTGTAGTGGCTAGTAATAGTTTTTCCTTTCCATATTTAGCGCTTACTTCAGTAACTCTTGCAAGGTAGGCCTGGTGGTGATGAATTCTCTCAGCATTTGTTTGTCTGAAAAGGATCTTATTTCTTTGCATATAAAGCTTAGTTTGGCCAGATACTAAGTTCTGGTTAAGAAATTATTTTCATTAAGAATGCTGATTATTGACCCCCAATAACTTCTGGCTTGTATGGTTTCCACTCAGAGGTCTGCTGTTAGTCTGATGGGCTTCCCTTTGTAGGTGACCTGACGTTTCTTTCTTTCTTTTTTTTTTTTAAAGATGGGGTTTCACCACCATGATGGCCAGGCTGGTCTTGAACTCCTGACCTCAGGTGATCCACCCACCTCAGCCTCCCAAAGTGCTAGGATTACAGGCGTGAGCCACCGCGCCTGGCTTTTTTTTTTTTTTTTTTTCGTTTTTGTGTCTTTCTTTCTGATTGCCCTTTACATTTTTAAATTTTGACCTTAGAGAATCTGATGATTATGTGTCTTGGGGTTGATCTTCTTGTGGAATATCTTACTGGGGTTCTCTGCATTTCCTGAATTTGAATGTTGGCCTGTCATGCTAGGTTTGGAAAGTTCTCCTGGATAATGTCCTAAAGTATGTTTCCAACTTGTTTCCATTCTCCACATCTCTTTCCCCAGCCAGTCATAAGTCCAGTCTTTTTATGTAACTCCATATTTCTCAGAGGTTTTGTTCATTGCTCTTCACTCTTTCTCTATTCTTGTCTGCCTGTCTTATGTCAGGAAGACAGTCTTCAAGCTCTGAATCTCTTTCCTCCTCTTGGTCTATTCTACTATTGATACTTGTGATTGCACTGTTAAGTTCTTGTGTTGTTTTTCAGCTCCATCAGGTCAGTTATGGTCCTCTCTAAACTGGCTATTCTGGTCATCAGCTCCTGTATTATGATTCTTAGCTTCTTTGCATTGGGTTATGATGTGCTCCTTTAGCTCAGCAAAGTTCATTACTACCCACCTTCTGAAGCCTAATTCTGTCAGTCCAGCCATCACAGCCTCAACCCAGTTCTGTGCCCTTGCTGGAGAGGTGTTGCAGTCATTTGGAGAAGAGGCACTCTGGCTTTTTGAGTTTTCAGCATTTTTTTGGTGTTTTTTCTCATCTTTGTGGGTGTATCCACTTTCAATCTTTGAGGTTGCTGACCTTTGAATGGGGTTTTTGTGGGGTCTTTTTGTTGATGTTGTTGTTTTCTGCCTGTTTTTAACAGTCAAGCCACTGACTGTCAGCAACTGTAGGGCTGCTGCAGTTTGCTGGGAGTCTGCTTGAGACCCTATTTGTCTCAGTTTTCCCTGTGCCTGGAGGTATCACCAGTGAAGGCTGCAAAACAGCAAAGATGGCAGCCTGCCCCTTCCTTTGGAAGCTCTGTCCCAGGGGGTACTGACCTGTTGCTGGCCTGAACACTCCTGTGGGGGGTGTCTAGAGACCCCTGTTGGGAGATCTCATCCTGTGAGGAGGAACAAGATCAGGGACCTAGTTCTAGAAGCAGTCTGGCTGCTCTTGGTAGAGCAGCTGTGCTGCGTTGGGAAAGGACCCTTCCTCATCCAGATTGCTCAGACTCTCCATAGCCAGCAGGATGGAACAGCTTTGTCAACTGAACCACAGAGACAGCAGTCGCCTCTCCCCTGGGAGCTCCATTCCAGGTAGAGATTAGATTTCTGTCAGTATACGCCTGGCTGGTGTGACTGAAGACACCCCACAGGGAGTCCTCACCCAGTGGGGAGGAATGGTCCTAAAGAAGCAGTCTGGGCTAGGTGCAGTGGCTCATGCCTGTAATCCTAGCACTTTGGGAGGCTGAGGCAGATGGATCACCTGAGGTCAGGGGTTCAGGACCAGCCTGGCCAACATGGCAAAACTGTCTCTACTAAAAATACAAAAATTAGCTGGGTGTGGTGGTGCATGCCTGTAATCCCAGCTATTTAGGAGGCTGAGGCAGGAGAATAGCTTGAACCCAAGAGACAGAGGTTGCCGTAAGCCAAGAGCATGCCACTGCACTCCAGCCTGAGCAACAAGAGTGAGACTCTGTTAAAAAAAAAAAAAAAAAAAAAAAAAAAAAAAAAAAAAAGCAGCAGTCTGGGCATGATCTGGCAAAACAGGTGTGCTGTGTTGGGGTGGGGAACCTTTCCTCATACTGACCACCTGACCTCTCCAGAGCTGGCAGGCTGGAACAGTGAGTCAACTGAACCACAGAATGGTGGCCACCCTTCCTAACAGGAGCTCCCTCCTATTTCAGGCAGACAGCCTGTTACTGTTGGTTGGCTGGAATTCCAAGCCAGTGGGTTTTGTGAGGTGCCATGGAAGTGGGACCCACAGAATGCTGCTGCTTGAATTCTTGGATTCAGCTCCCTTCCTAGGGGAATATAAGGATGCGTCTGTCACCCTGCTTGGAATTCTGGGGCTGGAGCATGTAAACCTCCTGGGCCTCTGTGTGTGCCTGAGTGGCTGCTTTGCCAAGACTCCACACAGCTCTGTGGAGTGGCATGGGCTCAGAAGGAGATTTCCTGACCTGCAGGTTGCAAAGATTTGTGAGAGTAGTATAATTTCCTGGGCGGGGTTGCACATCATTCCCCACTTCCCTTGGCTGGGGGTGAGGGTTCCTTTGGCTCCATGCTACACCACCATCACTCCGCCCTGCTTTTCTTCATTCTGTGTGGGTAATTAACTGCCTAGTCAGTCCCAGTGAGAGAAGCTGTATATTTTAGCTGAAGGTGCTGAGTTCACTTGTCATTTTCATTCCTCTCTAGAAGTACTGTGGACCACACAGCCTCTTCTAATTGGTCATCTTAATCCATCCCAGGTTTCCTCTTTTAGATTCAATTTTGAAATAAGTTTTCTCCTTTTGATCCTTTAATATCACATCTCTGATATTTCAAAAGACAGGAAGCCCAACCAAAGCTCTTTCTACATTTCTTACAGGGGAGAAGCGACTGCTGTCTCTGTGGTTCAGTTGACAAAGCTTTTCCATCCTGCTGTGGTTTGGTTGACAAAGCTGTTCCATCCATTTCTTACATGTACCAAACACACATAAAAATTGCCAATCAGTGTTAAGGTTGTGAAGATTCTGCAGCAAAGATACATGCAACTTACATTCTAGCAGACATCAATTTTGACATGTCCATCATTAGAGATTTGTAAATGCCTGAACAAACTCCTATTCTTTCTAAGGCCTGTCTCTTGAGTGATAACTATAATTGCCAAACTTTTGAATGAAGCCCCAACTTACAAGGGTTCTGTGCTATAGTAGTTCTAAAACCACTTGGATATGCTGAACTATGGCTGAAACACTGAATTTAACTTAAATATTTTCTCTCCTGAGACTGTATGAAATGTATCATCAGCATGGATTCTATAGTAAGTTATGAGATATGAACTCAAGCTGAAGTGCTTACCACATGTATCAAATTTTTAGTGTTTCTTCCATTGTGAACTCTCAGGTAAGCTTGTAACTGTGAAGACTATCACAGACATCACATTACTAAGGTTTTTCTTGAATCTGAACACTCTGATGAAGTTGAAGACTTGAGGTGTAACTGAAGCACATGACAATCTTCCCAAACTTCCGTAGTTTCTCTGCCATATGGACGCTCATGCATATAAAGTCAAGTGCCTGTTGTAGTACCATCCCACATTCCTCACATTTATATGGATTAGCTCCACTGTGGACTTTTTTCTTGGTCTTTAAGATATATGTGCAAAGTTCTCATAGTTCTCATATTTGGATGGTTTTTCTCTGCTGAGGAGAATCTGATGGGTCAGATGAGTTGAGGCCCAGCCAAAGCCTTTCCCACATGTCTCACATTTGTATGGCTTTTCTCCCATATAGACTTTCTGATGTAAATGATGCTGTGAATTCTGAGTAGATCTCTTCCCACACTCCACATTTCAATGGCTTTTCTCCACTGTGGAGTCTCTGATGTTTCAAAAGACATGAAGCCCAGCCAAAGCTCTTTCCGCATTCCTTACAACTTTAGGGTTGCTCTCCCCTGTGAATCCTCTGGTGCATGTCAAGATTAAATTTACTGTTGTACCCCTTCTCACACTGCTCACATTTGTATAGCTTTACTCCAGTATGAACTGTCTGATGGGAATGAAGTTGTGAACTCTGAGTAAATCTCTTTCCACACTCTTCACATTTGAAAGGTTTTTCTCCACTGTGGAGTCTCTGATGTTTCAAAAGACAAGAGGCCTAGCCAAAGCTTTTCCCACATTTCTTACAATTATAGGGTCTCTCACCCGTGTAGACCCTCTGGTGAAACTCAAGATCCAACCTCCTTTTATAGCCCTTACCACACTCCTCACACTTATATGGCTTTTCTCCATTGTGGACTCTCTGATGGGAAGATAGTTGTGAATTTGAATAAAATCCCTTCCCACATTCTTCACATTTGAAGGGTTTTTCTCCACTGTGGATTCGCTGATGATTCAAAAGACATGAGGACCATCTGAAGCTCTTCCCACATTCTTTACAATTATAGGGTTTCTCTCCTGTGTGGACCATCTGATGCTTAGAAAAATCTCGCCTACAAATGAAGCCTTTTCCACACTGCTCACATTTGTATGACTTCTCTCCTATGTGAACCATGCAATGACTATTAAGTGCTGATCTCTGATGAAAGTTCTTACCACACATATCACATCTGAATGGTTTTTCTCCTGTATGAACCAGAGAATGCCTATTAAGTCTTGATCTAACATGGAAGCTCTTACCACATATATCACATTTGAATGGCTTCTCCCCAGTATGGATTCTCTGGTGTTCTTGAAGCTGTGAATCGTGAATGAAGGCCTTCCCACATTCCTCACAATTATAAGGTTTCTCTCCTATGTGTAATTTGCAACGAACATTAAGTGCTGATCTACTATGGAAGCTTTTTCCGCACTGCTCATACTTGAATGGTTTCTCTCCAGTATGGACTCTCTGATGAGTTTGCAGATGTGAGATCTGATTAAATTCCTTACCACACACATCACACTTATAGTGTTTTTCTCCCAAATGGACTCTCTGATGAATATGAAGCGCTGAGATGTAACAGAAGCTTTTTCCACACTCATCACATGTATGAGACTTCTCTCCTGAGTGCAATTGTTGATGGAGATCAAAGACAGAAATATAACTTAAGGACTGTTTACATTCATTACACTGGTAAGGTTTTTGTTGCACATGACTTATAGATAGGCCTGCCTCAATCTGGCAGGGAACATCACCTTCTTTGAAGAACTGAGAGCTGTTTAATATGGGGTCTTGAGACCTGGTTAGGTCACTTGCAATTTGTTTCCAGATTTTCTGGCAGGACCACTCTTCATGTGCTCCTGCTTCTGGAACAGTCTCAATTTGGATCTTGCCTCCCACAAAGACACAGAATTAAGATATGCGGGCAAGTGAAGCCCTGTTCAATGTTTTTAAGATTTCATGCTTAGGACATGGCATTAAACTTTAACGAATACAGAGAACATGAAGTTCATGTTTTCCAAGTGCACTGTGGTCTTTGGTTTTCAAGAGACCAATTTAGATCCACATCACATCTCATATATAAAATCCTTGGTAGAAATAAAAGACTTAATTAAATAATTTAATAACATACACACATTTAACCAGTTACTAATTTTGGTAAATTTCCTAGTCTAAAATCTTGTATGATAAATTATGAAACTAATAAAATATGAACAAGAATAATGAACCAAAAGGAACTTTAAAGAAGAAAGGCAGTTGCAGTAATTAAGGAAAACGGTTTGGCAATTTAGACCAAGGTGATGGAAACAGGCATGGACAGAAATAAAGCAGATGGAAAAGCCATGTACAAGGATGCACAGCTGCTTGGTTCTTACCCAAATTTCCTTCTCTTTGGCTTGTGGTCCTCATCATCTAAAACTTTTCCTTCCTTAGGAAGTGGAAAGTATCTTGGCAGAATGGTTGATTCCCTGTGAACACGCACAGTTACATGCTTAATTCCAACCCACTGTAGGTAATATCTAGGGAATATTTACTGGAAATTTAGATTCCCAATGTATACTCATACTTGAACACTCTAGAATACAAAGCATTCCTGGGGCCTAATGTTCTGTTACAGAGGGCGCCTGTCCTCACCTATTGAGTGCAGGTTCCTGAAGTTCTCTAGCATCACATCTCGGTACAGCTTTCTCTGGGCAAGGTCCAGCAGCCCCAGGTCATCCTCAGTGAAGACCACAGCCACATCCTTGAAGGTCACTGCCTCCTAAAACATTCAATATACAAAACCTAAATTTTCTGACCAATGATTATTCAAAAAAGAGTAGCACTAAGTAGGCAAAGGGGACAGGTGGTAAGTTGTCCTAGATCTTGAGGGAACTAGGTTAGTATACAGATTTCCCACTCATTCTGCCTATATCCTGATAATGACACACACTGATTTTTATGAGCGCCACCGTAAGTGCAATGATATAAAAGAAGTCCTGTACTTTTACTTTGTGCACTCATTGAGTCTACTTGTAAGCAGCCCTCTAGGACTCTAACTGCTGCCTCCTGGGCTACATGTATTCAGGTTTTAATGAGCCACCAATTGCCCCAGTAACATTTAGCAATTTAGTCCCAACTTTGACAACGTCCATTGTCTGCCTCTCTCATACTCAAACTGTGGATGCTGTAACTGTTTTTTAATATCTGTCAAACTAACCAGTTTATGGTGACCTCTGTAGGACAGCTATGCAGTGCGTCCTCTATACTCTCAAGGCACAGACTACATACATTAGTTGCAGAATTCAGTGTTGTCATATGGAACCATCATGCCTCAGAGCACATCCCAAAGCTCTGTCCCTTCCTAGTTGTGTGACCTTGGACAAGCTCACCTACATGCATTAGTTTCCTCTCTGTATAATGATTTTCACCTGGTATAGTTTTTTCAAGGAGTAAAGAAGGAAATATATATAGCATTGGGAAAAGTATGTGGGACAGACTAAGTATTTAATAAATACTAGCTATTTTTATCATAACTGTCATTATTGTTATTTATTTAATATCATTTCATTTCTGCATAATATTCCAGGGCAAAAATGATCTCTTTTTATTTAAATAATGAATACTTCATATTAAACATTATTCAGTATCAATCCTGAAAATAATTATATATAGACTTTATCCTCCAGATTATTTAAAATAATGTCAAATGAAAATCAGAATGTCAATAAATAAACACATTTAAAATTGTGATCACATAATTTCATGCTTTCTTCCAAATTTTTTTACCTACTTCCCACTCTTTTGAGTAAACACGAGTAATCTTATTCTCCTTATGACAGTCAAGAGCAAGTTATAAATATTCCTGTGATTTTGGTAATCTGATTAGGAAGAAGAAATCATTGTATTACTATCATTCTCACTTATTTGATTATAAGTGAGCAGAATAGCTAACATTCCTGACCCTGGTTGCCTGTGTGAATCTAAACAGATTTTTTTTCATATTTGATGAGTTTAAGAGGAAGAAGAGACCAATACCTGCATTCTGCTTCTCTGAGTAAATGCAGTAACAGAACAGAAGTGACTGGCCATTCTGCCAGTATCATTGGACATTTGAAATGAAGATACCTACTACTTTGGTAAAACTTCTTACTCCATAAAGGAATAAGAAGAGACCAGTAAGAGACCAGTAAATAAGAAGAGACCATGCATTACAAGGTATGACTGAGGTATGGCAAACACAGAATCTAACTCTTCCTGTGTGAAAATTCCAACAACAATATTTGTGGGAAGCAGCAGTCAAAGCCTGATGTGCTCTACCGTGTTGAAATAATCTATCATCTATAAAACAGCCAAGTGATACATGTCAAAAGTATCCTATCTTGTTTTCAGAATTAATTTTGGGGGAAGGGATTATATATAGGAAAACTGTCAGGGCAGTGTTGCTTAAAACGTTAAAATTCCTAAACCACCTAAATGTCTATGAGTGAGAGGTAGTTCAAAATAAGAAGGTACATTAATTCAATGGGACTATGATACTAATATAAAAATGGAACATTATATGATATTATATAAAATGAGCACAATTTAAAATTAGAGGTATTTCATCAATACAAATACAGTCATGATATGCATGATGAAGAATATAAGATAAAAACAGCTAATTTGTGAGCAAAGTAGTAGTGAAGTGAAAAAAATTATCCATTCCTACTATTTTCTCTACTGTAGAAAAGAAATTATATAAGAAAACAAGAACTAAAACCAAATGGAAAGTCAACTCAAAAGCAACAAAGGAAGCATCTGGCAAACAAAATGTCCTCAGTGCTTGTTGTTCTCCTTGGGTCTTCCCAAGACAGATAAAAATGTGACAATATGAGTAGTATGACGGAATTTTAACAGCCAGAGAGGCAAGCCCTACTCACCTTGATTGTGGTCATTTTTCCTTCTACTTCAGGGAATTTGCAGAGTTCTGAATGAAGCAGTTCAAGTGAAGGTGAAATTGTGCCTGCAAAGTGCCAGGAAAGGCAGAAAAATACACATGAAAGGGTGATTAGGAATGTCGCCCAACAAAACAGACAAGTATTTTCAATTAGCACATGAATGTTTACAGCATCATTTCTCATAACTCCAAACTGCAAACAAGCAAAATGCCCTCCTATGGGTAAATGAATAGACAAATCATGGCATATCCATACAACAGAATTTTATTTAGAAATTCAAAGGAGTGCCGGGCGCGGTGGCTCACGCCTGTAATCCCAGCACTTTGGGAGGCCGAGGCGGGTGGATCACGAGGTCAAGAGATCGAGACCATCCTGGTTAACATGGTGAAACCCCGTCTCTACTAAAAATACAAAAATTAGCTGGGCATGGTGGCACGTGCCTGTAGTCCCAGGTACTCGGGAGGCTGAGGCAGGAGAATTGCTTGAGCCCAGGAGG
>PVKV010030446.1:0-22264 GCA_004027835.1 Alouatta palliata | reverse complement strand
CCTCACATCCACTAGTGCACATGCATTCCACACTCACTAATGCACATGAACTCCACATCTAATAGTGCACATGCACCCCACAACTGCTGGTGCATCGGCTGTGGGCTCTCTGGTGCCCTGACCTGGCCTTCTATTCTTTGCTCCTCCCTGGAGAAGCAAAGATTGTTTTTATTTCTTTGAGTCCTGTTCACTAATCTTTAATCTGCCAAGTGAATTGAGTCCCACTGAACTAGTAAGTAGATTCCCCTATCTTGAATAATATTTGCATTTTGATGTCGGTCAACTATATAAATTATTGTAGTCCCCCCTAGTGATGGTAGTGTTAGAAATTTTAGGCACTTTGGCTAAAAAGCCATTTCAGAATAAATGAAAATACAGGTGGCTTGCTTCTCAAGTTACACAGATAGGTACAAATTGGACCAGAAATGAAAGCCATGTTCAAGTGTTGGGATGTAGCACACAGTACTTTCTACTTTAACCAAAAGTTTCTACTTTCTACATACATTCTTAGCACTGTTCCATCCAGTCTGAAAATCAAGAGCTAATGCTAGAAATAGCAACAAAATCTTGGGGGTTTTTGTTCTGTTTTGTTTTCTGCTTTTTTTTTTTTTTTAGCATGTGACTATAACTACATTAAAATATAAGTATTTTACTGAGGCTATTATACCCTTCAAATAGCTTGAGCTGTGATGTTTAATGACACACAAGCAAACAAGCAATCCACCATCTTTAACGTCACTTGTTCCTTGGAAATTCTGTTCAGGGGTTTTTTGCTAAGTCAAATTAGCACATATTTCATAGAGGAGAAAGCACTGGATAGTGAGGTGGTTGGGTTGCTGCTTTGGTCATGTTAGCAGCCAGAGTGGGTAACTGTGTGATCTAACCAATTAGCTAAGCCGAATTTGACTAAAAACAGGACTCGGAACAATCATGTGCCTCCCTTCTCCCCCAATTAATAGGACCTATTTACACTGTTTAGTTGAAAGCTATCTGATCAAGCTATTTGATGTGAACAAATTCTATTCATTTTAATAGAAACAAAATAGCTTTTCAGAAAAAGCATATTTTCTCTAAAAGATTATGCTTAACAATCCCCATGAATTTTTTCTGTGCCCTTTTGGATGGTTTACCGTATTTTTCCCTTCTTGGGCATAACACTGAAACTTCCTAGTCATCATATGGTTGCTATTATCACCTTATCACGTTGTCTAATTCAAACTGCCTGAAAGTAGTCTCAAAATATGAGATATATTTTGCAAGAGAGATTGAGCTGAGTTTATAAGCATTTTAGGGTAAACATTGAAACGACTTCATCCCAAAAATAGAATTGGCAATACTGACATAAAGAAAAACAATGACAACAGTGTATGCATAAAGTTGAGAATAACAGGCAAATCTCCACTTCATTTTACAGTGTGACACGAGGATCTAATCTCTTTCACTATTGGAATGATCAATACCATTTGCAGCAGCTGGATCAATCCTCATCAATTGTTTCAGTAACTGAAATGACCAAATCAATTTAATGGTTCAATGTAGTCATTGCTTCTATGTAGTTTTCCTTTCTTCTTTAATATTTATGTCTAACTTGTACACATGTCAGACTCAGTGCATATATTTTAGAATTTCTGGAAATATACACCATGTATTATACTAGGAACTGGAGTTAAGCCTGAATAGATCACCCACCACCTTCCGCTGTCTCTGTCTCCTACAACAACCCTTAATGCAACAAGTACAAATGTTCCCTTGTATGAAGCTCTTGGTTTAAGGCGAAAACCATTCCACCCAGAAGAGTCTTTTCCAACCTCGATTATTTTCGCACCATCCAAAGGGTATTCTGGGGACAACGGAAACTTAAAAGTGAGAGAAGATATAAGAAAAACAAGGAGAGAATAATGGCAGAGAAGGAGGCACTAGAAATTTATCTCATAACATAGACAATAATTGCAATGGCAGAATTCATCTGATGTAACTATTTGGGAACTCTAGAGGCTATTGAAGGCTTACAACCAACAGGAAAAAGCTTGGATGGTAAATTGAAGTTTATATTGGTCAATTTTTGCTCTTAGCAGTCTCTGAATCAGCCTGCAAACATCTTGCAGGAGACATGGTGGAAAGTAAGGAACTGATCCCAGACATCAGGGATTCATGCTCTGATTGCTGCTTTTGGTGGCAGACGTGCAGAGAAAAGAGTCAGTGACAATTGCCACTGCAACTTCCTCCAGTTTTTAAGCCCTTTTCCCTCTGGCTGAAGCAGCTTTCAGGGGATTTAAAGGGTTGGCATCCCTTTTCCCGCCTTCCATTTTTTTTTCTTTCTCTCCTTTTGTGAGCCAGACATTAAAGACTAGAACATTCAAAACAAATGTATCCATGGGGAAAATTAGAAATTAACCATACATGCCCAGGGAAAGGCTCAGAAAAGAACTGAAAACACCTGAAGTTTATAACTCAAGCTTGTTCTTGGCACAGAGACAGCCTAAAACAATTAAAATAGCAATGAAATAATAACAATAACAAAGAAACAGCAAACCTTGGTGAAGGAGGAAATCAGATGATTAGAATCAAGTATGTATTTTCCAACAAAAAATACGAAAGAAAAATATTGAGAAAATGATGTATGAATGAAATGGAAATATCAATAAAGAGCCAGAAAGCCTACAAATAAAACAAGAACTTCTGGATGTGAAAACTGAAGTTAAAAATTCGCTTGAGAGAGTCAAAGGCAGATCTGAGCAAGCAGAAGAAAGAGTCAGTGAACTCGAAGATAGGACAGCTTACATTATTGAGTCTGAGGAACAGAAAGAAAAAAATTGGAGAAAAGTAAACAGAGCCTAAGGAACACCTGGGATGCCACCAACACCAGCATGTGGGTTGCTGGAGCCCCAGAAAGAGCTTAAGGAACACCTGGGATGCCACCAACACCAGCATGTGGGTTGCTGGAGCCCCAGAAAGAGCCTAAGGAACACCTGGGACGCCACCAACACCAGCATGTGCGTTGCTGGAGCCCGAGAAAGAGCCTAAGGAACACTTGGGACTCCACCAACACCAGCATGTGCATTGCTGGAGCCCGAGAAAGAGCCTAAGGAACACTTGGGACACCACCAACACCAGCATGTGCGTTGCTGGAGCCCGAGAAAGAGCCTAAGGAACACTTGGGACTCCACCAACACCAGCATGTGCATTGCTGGAGCCCCAGAAAGAGCCTAAGGAACACCTGGGACGCCACCAACACCAGCATGTGCATTGCTGGAGCCCCAGAAAGAGCCTAAGGAACACCTGGGATGCCACCAACACCAGCATGTGGGTTGCTGGAGCCCCAGAAAGAGCCTAAGGAACACCTGGGATGCCACCAACACCAGCATGTGTGTTGCTGGAGCCCCAGAAAGAGAAGAATGAAAAGGGAGAGAGAATATTCAATAAAATAATGGCTAACACTTTCCAGATTTGATTAACAGCATACATATAAACACAACAAATTTAAGTATTTCACCATAAAAAATCAACTAAATATAAAATAAGAAAGTAATGTAAAAATGAGAGAGAGGGACAAAAAGGCTATACAGTTTGTAGGAAACTATAAAATGACAGAAATTAGTCCTTTCTTATCACCATTACTTTAAATGTAAATGGATTGAATTCTCCAATTAAAAGACTGAGACTGGCAGAATTTATGAAAATGTATGATCCAACTTTATGCTATCTACAAGAGACCCACTTCAGAATCAAAGCAACAAATAAATTAAAAGGAAAAGGATTTTTTAAATATTTTCTGAAAATAGTAACCAAAAGAAAGCAGAGGTGGCTATACTAATATTAGACAAAATTGACTTTTAAAATAAAAATTTACATAAAACAAAGAAGGACATTATGTATTAATAAGAGGTACAATACAACAAGAAGATACAAAATTTATAAGCATTCACATACCTAATGACAGACTATCAAAATATACAAAGCAAAAACTGGCAGAATTGAAGATCGTTCCAAACTCATAGTTGGAGACTTCAATATCTCACTCCCAATAATAAATGGAAAAGCCATAAATAAGATAAGTGAGAAACTAGAGAACTTATATGACACAATAAATCAATTAGATCTAATAGCTGTATACAGAACATGATACTCCAAAACAGCACCCATTCTTCCCACGTGTGCATGAAATATTTTTCAGGATAGATTATGTGTGAGGCCACAATTCGGTTTCCACTGATTTTTAAAAATAGCTATTATTCAAAGAATCTTCTCTGACCACAACAAGATACATTTAGAAATAAATAACAGAAGTAAAATAGAAAAAAATCACAAATTTTACAATTAAACAATCAAACAACATGCTTGTATGCAGCAAATGGATCAAAGAAAAAATAAAAATTATTTAAAAACTAATGAAAACAAATACACGACATGCCAAAACTTAATAAAACAATGTTAAGGGGGAAATTTATAACTATAAACACAAACTAAAAAATGAAAAGGATATCAAATTAATGATTTAACTTTACAACTTAAGAAACTAGAAAAACAGGAAAAAACTAAACCCAAAGCTAGTGGAATAAAGAAAATAATAAAGATTAGAAGAGAGATAAATGATGTAAGCATAGAGAAACACTAAAAAAAATTGATAAAACCAAAAGTTGATTTTTAAAATGATTAACAACATTGACAAAGCTTTAGCTAGATGGAGTAAGAACAAAAGAGAGAAGACTCAAATCAGTAGTCAGAAATAAAAGTAGGCATTACTACTGATTCTACAGAAATAAAATAATGAAAGAGTACTTAAACAATTGTATACCAAGACATTAGATCATCTAGAGAATAAAAGACAAGTTCCTAGAAACACAAAACCTACCAAGACTAAATAACAAATAAATAGAAAATCTGAAAAGACATAAAATGATGAAGAAAATTAAATCAGTAGTCAAAAATCTTCTGATGAAGAAATACCCTCGACCTGATGGCTTCACTAGTAAATTCCATGAAACACTTCAAGAACTAACACCAATCCTTCCGAAATATTTTTAAACATTGAAAAAAAGAGAATACTTTCTAACTCCTTCTAGAAAACCAGCATTACTCATATACGAAAGCCAGGCAAAAACACAATAAGGAAAGAAAACTACAGAAAATAAACTAATAAACATTGATGCCAGAATCCTCAACAAAATACCAACTGGATACAGTAATATATTCAAAGGATTATACATCATGATCAAGTAGGATCTAATCCTGGAATGCAAGAATAGTTCATCATATGAAAATCAGTCAATGTAATACAGCACATAAAGAAAAATCCATATGATTATCTCAATTGATGCAGGAAAATTATTTGTAAAATTTAACACCCATGTATACGAAAAACATTCAACAAACTAGGGGTAGAAAGAAATTACCTCAGTATAATAAAAGCCATCTATGAAAAACCAATAGCAAACATCATACTTAATGATGAAAAATTAAAAAAAAAAAACTTTACTTCTACGATCAGGAATAAGACAAGGATGCCTACTTTCAAAACTTCTATTCAATGTAGAACTAGAAGCTCTAGCCAGAGCAATTAGGCAAAAAAAAAAAAGACAGTCATACAAATTAGAAAGCAAAAAGTAAAATAATCTGTTTTTGCAAATGATATGAAGTTACATATGGAAAACCCTGAGTCCACCAAAGAAATAAGTTGTTAAAAATAATAATTAATTTAGCAAAATAAAAGAATAAAAAAATCAAGAAACAAAAATTAGTTTAATTTCTATCCACTGACAATGAACAATCTTAAAAGGAAATTACAGAAACAATTCTATTTACAACAGTATCAAAAATACTTAGAGATTAACTAGGAGATGAAAGACTTACAAAATACATTTCAGCAATGCTCTATAAACACTAGAGAGCATTAAAAACTATACACCATTGCTGAAATAAAATTTAAAAGACATAAACAGAAATGGATTCCATGTTCATAGATTAGAAGATTTAATATCGTCAAGCAGTCAATACTACCCAAAGAAATCTACAGATTTAATGCAATTTCTATCAAAATCTCAATAAAATTTCTTACAGAAAAAAATATCCTCAAATTCATATTTAATTGCAAGGAGCCCTAAATAGACAAAACAATTTTGTGAAAGAATACAGCTGGATGACTAACTTCCTGATTTCAAACTTACTGCAAAGCAACAATAATCAAAACAATGTGATATTTGGCATAAACACAAACATATGGACCAATAGAATAGAATAAACAGCTCAGAAATAAATCTTTACATGTGTGATTAAATTATTTTTGACAGAGTGCCAAGATTATTCAAAAGGGAAAGAAAGGAAAGCCTTTTCAACAAATGATGCTAGAAAAACTGGGTATCTGCATGCAAAAGAATGAAGTTGGACCCTTCCCTAACACCACATACAAAAATTAAATGAAAATGGACCAATGGCCTAGATGTAAGACCTAAAACTATAAAACTCTTAGAAGAAAACATAGGGCAAAACCTTCATGACATTGGACTTGGCAATAATTTCTTGGATATGACACCAAAAGCACAGGCAACAAAAGCAAAAATAGACAAACGTCTCTTGAAAACTTAAAACTTTTAATGCATCAGAAAACAGTATCGACAGAGTAAAAAGACAATCCACAGAAGAAAATATTTTCAGATCATACATCTGGAATCCTTGTGCACTGTTGGTGTGAATGTAAAAGGGTGCAGCTGTTGTGGAAAACAGTTTCAAGATTCATCAAAAATTAATTATGTTATGATTTAACAATTCAACTTCTGAATATATATCCAAAAGAATTGAAAGCACGGATCCAAAAGAAAAGCATTTGTACAACCATGTTTATAAGAGCAACATTCACAATGGGCAAAGCGTTGAAACGACCCAAGTGTTTGTCAGCAGATGAATAGGTATGTGGATGTATAGGTATACACATGCAGTGGAGTCTTATTCAGCCTTAAGGAGGGAAATTCTGGTCTATACTACAACATAAATGAACCTGAGACCATTATGCTAAGTGAAATAAGCCATTCACAAGACAAATGCTGTGTGTTTCCAACTGAGGTTTCTGGGTTAGTTAAAATCATAGAGACACAGAATGGAATGGTTGCTGCCAGGAGCTCAGGGAATGGGGGAAAAGGAGAATGTTTGTTTAATGGATACAGAGTTTCAGTTCTGAAAGATGAAAAAGTTCTGTAGATCTATTTCACAACAATGTGAATATATAATTAATAATAGTGTACACTTTAAAATAGTTAAGATAGAAAATTTTATGTGATGTGTATTCCACCCTAGGAAAATAAAATAATAATAAAAAATAATAATGAGGACACTCCTTCACTCTGAAGGGAGAGAAAGTAGCTAGCTAAATAATTAGATCTGGCCAAATTTATATAAGATATTTCAAAAGTGATCATGCCTAGCAGCATTTAAGCACTTGCTAATGCAAGAAAGAATAAAACCTCAGGGTGCACTTCTCCAGAAGGAGACAGATAATGCAAGAGGAGAAATGTTCCTAGAGCCACTCCCCACCTCTGCTCTTCTGCCCTGCAGGAGCTGAAGCTGTGAAAAGCGGGCTGGCAACTGGTCAAAACTGATCAGGCCAGCAGGTGTTTCTATGGTGATGAGAATAAGCTGGGGATTTAAGGATTATGGGAATAGCATCTGGACAGCCAGAGCCAAGAGGAGAGTGGAAGAACATGTGCCACACATTAGATTACCTGTAGCTGGAAAATATTCATTTCTATATCATATTCATCTTCACATTTTCTGAGAAGGGACTTAAACTAAACCAAACTGAGCTGTTTCTGTGAATCTTTTAATTTGCTAATATAATGAAGAGGGGAGTGATGGCTCTTAAGGTTAAATAGACAGTGATTTGCAAATCACGAAGGTCAGCTCTCCTGATTCCATTTGAAAACTTCCTGTTCAGCACCATTTCCTGGCAAACTTTATTGCCGAGTTTAGGCAGACAGTTATTCTTATTTCTTTCTTTCTTTCTTTTTTTATGATCTAGCACTAAAAACATAGCTTTTCTTAGTAAGATTTGCCTTGTTTCTTTTCAACATCACCTCTGTGGTTTACGTGACGGACAGGGCAGCAAACTCAAGCAACATGTTGATTAAACTTCTCATTCGAACAACAAGCATTCAGGACAAAGAGTCTGAAGTTGTAAATGTCCTTGTAACAATTACATTGAAGCTCAAGCCACCATTGAACAAGATATTTTGAGAGCCACTTAGACCAGTTATTCCTAGAAAAATAATTTAAAAATATCTCCAGGAATTGCCATTCTCTAGGGGAAGAAAAGCATGCTAACAGAATTTAAAATATTTTGAAAACATCCAGGCAGCCATGAAAATTTCAAGAAGACCAAAGATACTTCTAAGTCATTTCAGAGTTCACGTCTCTTCCATCATGCGGAGTGCTCAAAGCATATTTTTATTTTCATTTCCACTGTATCCTAGAATTTTTTAAAAGGATAACCTATCACTCTACAATTTAAAAAATTTTTTAATTTGTTTAAATAGCAGAAGAAATAACACAGACTACCAAAAGGCTGGTAGACATTTTCTCATGAGCACTTTCTCTGGTGCCCCTCCTTTCCTTCCATGTGGGATTCTTTTCTCTCCTCCACCACCAGCCTCGGGCTTCTTTCTCCACAGAACCACTGGGAACTTAATTCAGCAAATGTTGGTTGAGGATCCACTGCGTAAAGATGAATAAGCCACAGTGCTGGCTCCAGGCTACCCAAGTCCGGGGAGCAGAGGCTCACCTCTGCAGGATACTCAAGATCTACCTGTGCATTCTTTAGAGACTGCTGCCAGCAGTGACAATTACACACTTACTTATGAAGCACTTAGGTGAATGTCCATTTTTCTCCTACCCTTTGTCTGCATTTTGCACCACCGGGTCCTCATTACCTACTGCAGTGACTGACCCAAAATGAAAACGTGGAAATTATGTGTTGAAAGGGGAATGCTAAAGACAGAATGCTCATGTGCCCCTACCATCCCCAAAATTCATACGGTGAAATCCTAACTCCCAAGGCAATAATATCAGGAGGTGGAGATGTTGGAGGTGATTGGGACATGAGGTGGAGCCCTCATGAATGAGATTAGTAAAAGGGACCCCAGAGAGCTGCCTTGCTCCTTTAACCATGGGAGGATGGTGTAAGAAGTTTCATTCAATGAACCAGAAAGCAGCCCTCACCAGATGCCAAATCTGCCACTTCCTTGACCTTAGGCTTGCAGCCTCCAGAACTGTGAAAAATCAATATCTGTTGTTTGTCCTAGCAGCCTGAATGAACTAAGACAGCTCAGTAAATGAATGAAAGAATGAATCAAACAGAAGACCAGGTCACAGGAACTAAAAGGAAGTCCTTCCAGGAGCAGAGTGACATCAGGGAAGAAAAAACGATGGCAGGAGGGCAAAGTAAGACCTCGAGGCTGCTCTAGGACACCCAGGTTCCAAGCTGTGAAGCTACCTGTGGAGCTGGTCAAACTGCCAAGCCGGGTCAATGCCGCAGGTGCCTGCTGAGGGCTGTGCAGACCCCCTCCTGCTCAGGGAGCCTCCTCAGGAACAGCCTTCTGGACTGGCACTGGGCAAGAGCTTCATAAATGTCCTTATAACAATTGCATCTGTGGCCAGAAATTCCACTTCTAGAATCTTTCTTAAAAAAAAAGCCAAAGATTTAAAAAACAGAATTTATGGTTGCAGAGAAATAGAAACTCTTTTACACTGTTGGTGGGAATGTAAATTAATTCAACCATTGTGGAAGATGGTGTGGCAATTCCTAAAATACATAGAAGCAGAAATACCATTTGACCCAACAATCTCATTACTGGGTGAATACCCAAAGGAATATAAATCATTCTATTACAGAGATACACGCACAAGTACATTCACTGCAGCACTATTCACAATAGCAAAGACATGGAATGAACCCAAATGCCCATCAATGGTAGACTGAATTTAAAAAAATGTAGTACATATACACCATGAAATACTATGCAGCCATAAAAAGGAATGAGATCATGTCCTTTGTGGGGACACGGATGGAGTTCGAAGCCATTATCCTCAGCAAACTAATGTAGGAACAGAAAACCAAACACCACATGTTCTCACTTATAAGTGGGAGCTGAACAATGAGAACACATGGACACAGGGAGGGGAAAAACACTCTGGAGTCTTCTAGGGGTGGGGTTAGGGGATAGAGAGCATTAGAAAAATAGTTAATGCATGCTGGGCTTAACACCTAGGTGATGGGTTGATAGGTGCAGCAAACCTCCATGGCACACATTTACCTGTGTAACACACCTGCACGTCCTGCACATGTACCCAGGAATTTAAAATAGAAAAAGAATCTTTAAAAAAGAACAACAAAAGTGATGACAAAATGTGTCATTCCTCACTCTCTAGTGTTGCTCAGAAAGTTTGTGGTGAGGCATTCAAATCATCTGCCACTCAAAACAACTCTGTTTAGGCAGCACTCAAAACCAAGGATGGCTTCAATTAATCTCCCTGCATTATGGGGATCCCTCTCTCATATATGAAGATTTGGGACTACTTTCTATTCATTTCTTCCACTCTGATCCCTGTCTGAAGCTCATGTTGTTTCCTTCTATTTGGTCTTTTCTCTACTCCTACCCCACCTCTTTCCTGTTGTAAAGCACTAACTATAACATAGGTAATTACGTGTACATTTTTAAAAGGGGAATTTCATGGTATATGTATTTCAGTCTTTTTTGAGAGTCTTCTTCCTTCAAAAGACACCATTAAAAAATAAATTGGCAACTTACAGACTAGGAGAAAATATTTCCAATACATACATAACATAAAAGACGTGGGTCCAGAATATATAATAAACTTTTAATGTCAAAGAAAGGAGATAATCCAAGTTTTTGACAAGCAAAAGTCTATAGCAGATAGATACTTCACAAGAGATGATAAAGAAGATATTTCACTGGTAAATAAGCGTAAGCACAGATGTTTGACATTACTAATCATTAGGAAAACGCAAATTAAAACTACAGTGAGATAACAAAAACACAGCCCTGGAATGGCTAAAATTAAAAAGTTAGGATCTTCAAACTTGGCAAGGAACTGAAGAAGCTGGAAGTGTCCTACCCTGCTGGTGGTACTGTAAAATGATGCTCTGAAAAACAGCTTGGCAGTTTCTTAAGTAGTTAAACATCCATGTACCAAGTTAATCAGAAATTCCACCATAAGGTGTTTACCCAAGAGAAGCTAAAACACATGCCCACGAAGAGGCTTAGAGAAGAAAGTTCATAAAAGCCTTATTCCTAGTAAGAGAAAACTGGAAACACACAAATACCCATTGAGAAAAGATTAAATTGTTTTATATATGTGTGCATATGTGTGTGTGTATATATATGTGTGTGTGTGTATATATACATATACACACATATATATTTGTTGATATATATAATATATAACCTATATAACGTGTGTATGTGTGTGTATATATATATATATATATATATATATATATATATATTTGTTGTTATTTTGTTTTGTTTTGTTTATTTGAGACAGATTCTTATTCTGTTGCCTAGGTGCTACGGTGTCATCTCAGCTCACTGCAACCTCCACCTCCTGGGTTCAAGTGATCCTCCCCCCTCAGCCTCCCAAGTAGCTGGGAGTTCAGGCATATGCCACCACGTTCAGCTAAATTTTGTATTTTTTAGTAGAGATGGGTTTCACCATATTGGTCAGGCTGGTCTCAAACTCCTGACCTCAAATGATCCACCTGCCTCAGCCTCCCAAAGTGCTGGGAATGCAGGCGTGAGCCACTATGCCCAGACTAATTTTTATTCAACAATTTAACCACTGATAGCCTAATGTTTACCAAAACCTTACCAATAACATAGTAAATTAACACACATTTTCTATGTTATGTTTTGTATATGGTATTTTTTAAATGAAGAAAGCTAGACATAAGAAATGGTATTGGAATCATAAGGAAGAGAAAATAGATTTACTATTCATGAAGTGGAAGTGGATCATCGTAAAAGTCTTTATCCTTCTCGTTTACGTATTGAGTGAGCTGAGGCGGAGGAAGAGGAGAGCTTGCTCTTCTGTCTCAGGAGTAGCAGAGGTGAAATGAAGTAGAGTCTGGCAGTTCAAACCCATCTTGTTCAAAGGTCAACTACACCTCTCTAACTGCAATGCAATTAATTTAAGAATATATCACAAAATACCTAAAAACAAAGCAAAACAACTCATGCATTAAAAATGCACATAATATTTTATTACTCAAAGAAGAAATCATAATGTAAATGAGAAATACTTTGGAGTAAGTTGCAATGAAAAATATTAAAAATTATGGTATGCTGCTAAAACCCTACTTTGGAAAAAATTAGCCTCAAATGTTCATATGGAAAAGAAGAAAGGCAGAAATTGATGAGTTAAACATTCAACTTCAGAATGTACCCAAAGAACAAGAAGATAGACCCAAAGAAAAATAATAGAAAATAATCAAAAAAAGTGCAGAAATCAATAAAATAGTAATACAAAGATACAACAGAAACTTACAAATGGATAGAAAATTGTCTGAAAGTGTTTATTTCAAACTGTTAACAGCAGTTACCTCTCTCAGGAGAGAAGAGTGAAATTGAAGTCAGGATGTGGTGATGAGATATAAGAAGAATTTTTCTCCTTCTTTATTTTGAGATGGAGGGATGTATACATGCAAACATCAAATTACCATTTACATAATAAACCATATTTATTTAATGCAAAATAAGTATAAAAAGTATATACTTATTTAAAAAGACAGTTCTTCATTAACATTACATTGTAGCTGAAAGCAAAAATCAGATAAAGGGAATACAATAATTACAGATTGTAATACATTCTCCCACAGATAAAGATAATTAAAATGACAATAGATAAATTGTGATATTCTTTGGATGGCATGAGACTTATACTCTAATGGAGGACAGGGAACACCTTCCTTGGGAGACAATATTAATATGTTTCTAAGATCAGAGGAAGTCAGCCCTCAAAAAAAAGGAGGCAAAAAAATAAAAAGCTGCAGGCACTTGAATGAAAGCATGTGCAGAGGTCCTGGGGTAGGAAACGTCTCAGCCCATCTGAGCAACACAGAGAAAACTGATGTGACAGCAGCATGGCGAGCATGTGGCACAGCCTGGTGAGGTGACATTTGAGACACAGGCAGGGTCCACGTCACATTGGTCGTCCTGAGCTGTGAGGTGCTGTGCACATTTTATTCTTATTGACCACAGAAAATAGATTGGAGAGGACTTCCTCTGAGCTTCTTACCTCTCCTATGTGACAAGTCCTACCCATTTCATATGCTGTTATTTATCTAGATCTGTGGTCATTGGACAGCTGTAAATCTTGACTCCCTTCTAAATTATTTATTATTATTATTCTATGAGATAGAGTTTTGCTCTGTCATCCAGGCTAGACTGTAGTGGCACAATCTCAGCTCACTGCAACCTCTGCCTCTTGAGTTTAAGCTATTCTCCTGCCTCAGCCTCCCGAGTAGCTGGGATTACAGGCGCTTGCCACCACACCCAGCTAATTTATTTTTTGTATTTTTAGTAGAGACAGCATTTCAGTATGATGGCCAGGCTGGTCTCGAACTCCTTACCTCAGGTGATTCACCCGCCTCGGCCTCCCAGAGTGCTAGGATTACAGATGTGAGTCACTGCACCTGGCCCTTCTAAATTGTTAACTCCCTTTCTCCTAAGCATGGCGTGTGTCTCCTTCTTCTTTGATATCCACTCCACGATGCAGAAAGCATAGCTGGTATTGGCTTTGTTGGATCCAGTGAGCAGGCTGCTGCCCCTTCTCACAGCCGTTAGCACCTGGATGGCTGTGAGACAAGGCTCTCAACGTGTTCATGAAACCCCGCTCAGTGCCCATGCACCCACCGCTTTATGGCTTTTGACATGGCTTGCCTGTTACATTTAACAACCCCTTACTTGCTGCCACATTTTATCCTTGGGCCACATAAAGAAGCCCACAGGCTATGGAAGATTACTCCCAATTTAGAGAGCTCTGCAACCATCAGGAAAAAAGAGCAAGAAAGTTCCAGGAGTTCTGCATTCCTCAACGTCAGGGCGTACCCTTCGGGTTAAGCTAACCATGTGCTTTAAATTGAATATGTAAAACGCAGCTCAGGTTGGTCAGCCCTGTAAGAGCGATCAGTTCAGACAGAGGGAGTTCATCTAGAATGTTCCATCCTTCATCCACAATGGCTCTGGAAATCAACGCCTTCTCTCAGAGGTAGGGGAACCCTACGTCGCCCGACAAGCTGAATGCAAACAAACACCCCTTGCTCTTCTGTCACAAGCAGCATATCTAGGTATGAAAATTACACGTGATTGCTTCTTTCTTTTGTTTAGCTCTTTTCTTTCTCTCTAGCTTGCCATACAGCTTACCACCAAGGACGCAATTATTTTTGAGTAAGAAAAGCTAACTCCATAGTGACCTAATCCCGATAAGCCAACTTAGGTCAGAAAAATTGCCCAAATCCTATCATCTTTCTAAGATTTGGCCATCAGCTTGACTGTAAATAAAGAGACTCTCCAAGAATGAAAAATCTGCCCCCAAAATGGCAGGTTCTGCCTCTGTGGGAGAAGCTCACATTTCTTACTTTTGCCCTCTTTAATTAGAATTGCCCATTAAGGCAGAAAATCAGCTACAGAGGATATCAACAGCACCGAGGGGAAGGGCTGACATAGATCACACCAGGGAACCGCACCAACCAGAGAAGAGAACTAGAGAAACCAACAGTTCACAGCTTTGGTATGAAACTTGTCAGTTTCACAGGGGCAAGATTTCTCAGTGAACCCTGAGCACTGACCTCGTGTGGCTGGTCCCCTCTCGTCCTGGAAAAGCTAAATTTCACCGACGCATCATTCGAGGGAGGGAACAGTTTGCACCTTTAGATGTGGCAGTCTGACTTAAAAAGGTGAAGTCCGCAAAAATGCAAAAACTGGTTAAAATAACAAAAAGCTGAGCCCGCGCTGGTGCTCCACACTCGAAGCATCCGCGAGGAGGGTCTTATATTATTAGGGCAAAAAAGGGTCCCAGTTTGCCAGGACGGGGAAGGTTCCTGGGAGTCAAAGGCTTCCTGCTTTGACACCGGGGTCCTCCTAGTTACTGTAATGAAACAAGCCGTGGAAGGGGCTTCATTAGGGCTGGAAAAGGCCTTAGGCTCACAGGTTGGGCTTTGCAAGTCATTTCTGGTGAGCAAGTGGAGCTCCGATTTGATCTTTTTTCCTTTTGGGGAGACGGAATTTCGCTCTTGTTGCCCAGGCTGGAGTGCAATGGCGCGATCTCAGCTCACTGCAACATCTGCCTCCTGGGTTCAAGTGATTCTCCTGCCTCAGCCTCCCAAGTAGCTGGGATTACAGGCATGCACCACCACGCACAGCTAATTTTTGCATTTTTAGTAGAGACAGCGTTTCACCATGTTGGCCAGGCTGGTCTTGAACTCTGGACCTCCAGTGATCTGCCTGCCTCAGCCTCCCAAAGTGCTGGGATTACAGCGTAAGCCACCGCACCCGGTCTGTTTTCTAGCCATTTTGTGTATGGACGTTTCTAGCTCACATTTTCAGAAATCACTGATCAACGGCAAGCCTGTCTTCTGTGTTTTCCGCGGGCGTTCATAAAAGCCCTAATGAAGGCGAAACGTGGTGAATGAGGTGTCCTTGGGGCTGGAATTCCAGGGGCTGCTGCATTTGTGTCAACCCGTTTTAATAAAAGTGTAACATTGTTGATTTTTTAAAAATATTGTGGCAACATGAGAGGTTATTAAAATATGAGGGATTCGGGGGGGTGTTGGTTTGCTTTACTCTTCTCTAGAGGAGACGTTAATACACGTGTCTTAAATGAATAAGGGCATGGAGGGCGATCCCAGAAAGCCCTTTATTGCATCTTCAGATGATTCTCACAGGCCCAGTGAGTCACAGAGTCCAGGGTGCACTCACTAGAGACACACTGAAACATTGTTCCTTTCCATCATCAAACAAATTGGAATCCAAACTTCAATTTTAGGAAAATGCCATTAATGATGGAATGAATATTTTCATAGTATTATAAATTACCACATTCCAATGCCTTCTGTTCCCTCACGTGACCTAAGCATTTCCGAAAATGTAGTTGGTTACAAAAATGTTATTTTCTCTGTAAAGACCTAATGAGATAATTACTATGGGTAGCCTAAATCTCAGGATGACAGGATTTTAAGACACCTGCTGGTCTGGGCTGGTTGTGCTGAGTCTGGCCTGGAAGCAGGAGGTGAGAAGGGGCTCTCAGTGTGGACGGGGCGTGGGTGTCTTTCTCTGACATGAAGCTTGCAAATATGGCCATGCAGAGCCAAAGCTTCCACTCCCTCTTTAAACAGCCTTTCATTTCTCTCCTGTATCCTTCATCCTTCCTGCTCAGGATTATAAAAGAACAGCCTGCAACCCCCGTTCCCGCTGCCAGCCCTGGGTCCTCCTGGTCCTCCAGCTCCTCTTCCCTGACCTGCCACCCCCGAGATCACAGAAGCTCATTATTCCCCTGGGAGCTCGCTCACCTCTGGTGGCAACCATTTCCCACACAGACACAGCATTTATATAAAAGGCTTTCCTCCGCTTTCATCCAATCTAGGTTGCAGGCCTATTTTGTAACATTAATTCTCTCCCTCACCAACGGCCACATCAATTCAGTACTTTATAAACTATTTCAGGGAGCCGATTTATCAGGCCTGACAGTGCTACACGCTGAAATAAACAGCACGGCCTCGCCCGGCGCACTCCATGGTTCCTATTTATCATTATTTAATTCAAGGGCCTAAAATTCTCTGACATTATTAATAGTAAGATGAATCACTGGAAAACCACAGAATCTGTGACCAGCGAGGCTGAAATAACCCATTTCGGTGGAAACATCTATGCGGAATTGCCTTCTCCCACGCTGGCCTCTGTCATCGGCAGCCCCCGTGTGGGTGGTGAGGTCAGAAAGCATGAAGCCCCTCAGGAGTGGGGTTCTTCGGTGGCAATTCTTGCCCAAGCGGCTCTCACCAAGACTCAGAGGGAGGGAGGGTATGGGGTACGGGGACGGTCTGGGTTCTCTGCCCCGGGACTCTCCTGCGTCTGTCACTCAACACTAATTGAAGCTGTTTTGCACTTGATTAACCACTTGTCTGGACTTGAAGTCTACTGGTTAATTACAAGAGCTCTGTCCCTCGCCCATCTGGGGACACCTCATCAGATGTTCAGGGTGTGTTCCAATGCCCAAGTTTGGTTTTCAGCTCTCACTTTTTTGCATGTTATTATTATTTTTGAATTTAAAGAAAAAGACATTTACACTTCTAACTAGGTTTTCTTTTTTAGAAGAAACCGCTAGGGGGAAAAAAAAACCTAAGAAGGAATTTGCTCATCTTTTACCCTGAGATCCGGAGGAAGAAGTGGATATTACAAGTAGATTATCTCTGGGACAAGGTTAATGTCTTTAGCAAAGCTATGGAGTGAATATAACAATAGAATGATTCCTCCAATAATGATATGTTTCTTTTTTAAGCCAAGCAGGATAATCTTTATAAAAGAAAACCCCTTTGAAGTGATTTTTAAATGTTGTAATTTTATAGTTGACCCAAGAACTATCAAGTAGGATTAAAATTAAATCTTCCCAATCTTAAATATTTGATGAGAAATAAAGTGCTTGACTTTTCCAAGCAAATGCTCCCAGAAATACCAGAAGGGTTATTTCTTATAATTAACTTCAACTTACTCTACCAATGTAAGCCCATGTTCTCAAGTTCTACTTTCTGGAGAGAAGAAAGTGTATCAGGTCAGTCGCTTTGCATAATGAAGTTCATTCGTTTTTTTTTTCCTTCCGGAAACCCATCGTATGCCAGGCACTGTGCCATAAGCAAAGAGAACGGGATGAAACACTATCATGGCACATTTATAGGTGACAGCAAACACCAGACAAAGCACTGTGCATTTTGCAGTACGATGTTTACTGTTAGCCCAGAGGGGTACACAATTCGATAATACAGTCGCAGAGAATAAGTCTTATCTCTTCTAGACTGAACAACATTTTGATTGCTGCCTCCTAGTGCTCATTTCTTCAAGTTTTTAAATTTATTCTTTTAATTGACAACTAATAATTGTAGGGCACAATGTGATATTCTGATGTGTAGATACATATAAATTGTAGAAAGATTAAACTGAGATACTTAACATACCTATGACTTCACCAACTTATCATTTGGTGTGTGTGTGGCAAAAATGTCAAAAATCTGTTCTAGCAATTTTGAAATATACAATACATTATTATAAATTGCGGTCACCAAGCAGTGAAATCAATCACGAAAACGCATTCCTCTGCTGTTACTTTGTATCCTTTATTCCATGGCTGCCCTTTCCCTGCCCTTCCTGCTCCCCAGCCTCTGACAACCCCTTTCTACTTCTTGTTTGTATGAGACTGGATTTTTAGATTCCACATGTGACTGAGACCCTGCGGTGTTTGTCTTTCTGTGTCAGACTTATTCCACTTAGCATAAGGCGCCCAGGTGTTTGTCTCTGTTTCCTCAACGTTCCTCTTAATGTCTACAGGGCCAAATAAAATACGTCATTGTTTTCTTACTCTATTATTCAGCAAATTCCACATTGCCAGCAGAAGCTTTATTTGGGAAGTGTAGACAGGTGCCTTTGGGGAGAGGGACTGACATGAGTGAGCTCACACATTTGTGTGGATACTCTCTGTTCAACCTGTCTCCAAAATGTGTCTTTATCAGCCACTTTATTTAATGACAAGGGCCATTTGTACCCCATTTAAGGAGTAGCCAAGACTTACAGGACAAAGGGTAGCCATGCACACTTCAGTTTCTGGCATGATGTGTAAGAAGCTTGGAAGTTGTCACTCTACTCTAAAACAACAAACAACAAAAAGTACAACGAACTGAAAATCAACAACTTCCTGGAGCCAGAGAGAACTGAAGTCACAGTGCAAATCTCTGTTCCCCAAATTGGAGAGACAGGTGGATACAGGGAATCACAACTTGCCAGAGCAGAAATTCATTTATGAGTAGAAACTTTCACAAGAGGCAGTATCTCGGAACATCATGTCCTGCTTTCAACACAAAACTACAAGGTGTACTAACAGACAAAACACGCAGGTGAGCATCAGAACCAGAGCCACTCATGGCAGAGGGGTCGAAGTTCTCAGACCAGGGAGTTGAAAAGAACTCTGGCTAATATGCTAAGGGCTAGAATAGAAAGGTGGGTGCTGTGCAAGAAGGGTCAGGTAAGCAGAAAGACGGAAACAATAAGAAAGAGTGAAAAGGAGCTATTAGGAACCAAAACCTTTTAACAGAAATGCACATTTTTCCTAGGCTCATCTGTAACTGGTCACAGCTGAGAAGAGGATGGGCCACGCTGAAAACCTACAGGCACCCCTTCCCTGAGGCTGCTCAGTGGTCCTGGGATTTCCTAGCAACCTTCCGTCTGGCCTCGGCTACGTGTACTGAAGGCAGAGTGGCTCGTGAACACGCTGAAGACTGGGACATCCTGTTGAGGGGGAAAGTCCTGGGAATGGGACCATTTCCACGCCCTTAACAATTTGTGAAGATCCGAAAGTATTATTCTGCAGCCAGCTGAGGTGGCTCACACCTGTAATGCCAGGACTTTAGGAGGCCAAGGCAGGAGAATCACTTGAGCCCAGGAGTTTGAGACCAGCCTGGGTAACAAAGCAAGACCCCACTTCTACAAAAAATTTTAAAGAAATTAGATGGACCTGGTGGCACATGCTTGTAGTCCCAGCTACCCAGGAGACCAGGTGGTAGGATCATTTGCACCCACGAGTTGGAGGCTGCAGTGAGCTAGGATCATGCCGCTGTACTCAAGTCTGGGCGACAGAACTAGACCATTTCAAACAACAACAAAACCAAAGAAGGAAAAGTACTTTGCTATTGTTTATTTCTTTCTAAGGATCTGGTCACTCAATTCAATGAATGTAACAGTATTAGGAGTAAAACAATTGGTCTAGTAAAATTTAAAAAATTAAATCTTATTCAATTATAAGCAATCCAGATAAATACTTTTCTAAGTAGCAAGGATGAATCAATTAAGAACTAAGCACCTTCCCCTATACAAATGTTCATGGTTTGTCTAATAAAACAAAATGATCAATTTATTGGGGGAAATAGGCTTTGCAGAATTTGGTTACTAATTTGTACAGAATGTACCCACAGAGATTCCATTTATTTTTGGATTACTGATATGAACTATCAACCGTCATCTCAAAAGCTACACATCTGCTGTCATGAGAGTCCCTAGTCGCGTGAAACATTCTTAGCTTTTGTTCATGGGTTCTCAAATACTGGGGAATCGCCATCTATCATAAAATATGTTCTTGGTAGCTAAGCCTCTAGACTCCTCATCCCACGCAAAATCAGAGTTTATCAAAAAGCAAATGCAAACACCTAAGTAACAAACTTTTAAATCGTGTTCATAGACTCTGCTTAGCCTTGTCTTAGTTTTCCTGCAGCCTCTGAGCTCGTGTGCTTAGCTGCACAGCTGGGAAGAAGACAGGCCAGAGAACACACCAACCCTTGGTCTCACCTAAGAGTAACCAGTTTGAATGTGCATTTTGGTGAGATCCTGGGTAGAAGAATTGTCATTGGTATCTGCAAGAAAGCGCTAGGCAAGGTGACTGGTCTTTAGCAAAGCTAAATCGTCAGATGGACCCCAGTAGTTAAAGCCTCAGGTGTCCTCTTACCTCCACCCACTGTGTTTCCTTCCTGCCAGCTGAATTTAAGCTTCTCCTTCTATGTCACGTGTCTAAAGTTGGCACAGCAAAGTGCCAAGCATCCCCAAGTCTCCCCCTTTTCCAGTGTCCCCACCCTTCATCATGTTGCTCTGTAGCATCCTCCAATCTGGTTGGGGTGTTCCATGTGTCCTTTCCTGCCAAAAAATCACCCACTGAGAACAGCCCCGGTTGCCTGGACACACAGACTCATGAGCTAACTGAGTCCCCTTGGTGTGAAACACTGAGTTGTAGCATGGTTTGCTGTCTGACACCATGTGGCCTGGATACTATTATAATCTTATATTTTATATAATATAATATATTATATTATATTAATATTAAGTTAATATGTTATATTATATTATATTGTGTATTATATATTATAATATATATTAATTAACATGATTAATTAATGATTGTTTTATATGATTGATTGATTTATATGATTAATTAGTATGATTGATTTATATGATCGATTAATATGATTGGTTTATATGATTAATTATATGATTAATAGATTAATTAATATAATACATATTATTAATTATATTATATTATATTATTATTAATTATGTTATATTATGACAACATAATACATAATAAAATACATAATATGCAATTAATTAATATAATATATATTGTTATATATTAATACAATATTTTATATAATTAATTAATATATTAATATATATGTATTTTATATAACGTGAACTTTTAAATATGTAAATATTTTCAAATTAAAAATAAAATGAGAAATTTCTGTAATTAGTGTTGATTTGAAAATTAAGATCTAAGACTAAATTTAAAAGGCATCAGATCTGCTTTTGTGTCTTGGTTGTTTGCTCTCTCTGTATATATATATATATCTTTTAATTATTCACTCTATATCTAATATTATTTTATATTAGTAATATATGTTATATACATTAATTTAATATGTATTATAGATAATATATTTAGTCTAGCTATTTATATATTAATATATATTATACGTATATTTGTATGTGTATATCTCAAATTTAAAATGTAGATAAAATATGTATGATATGATATATGTTACATCAGATTACACAGCTAAAGATACTTAAAGCAAACCACCAAGACGCAAAAGCGGATCTCATGCCTTTTAAATTCACAGTGTTAGATCTTAACTTCCAAATACACACCAACTGCAGAATGTCTCTTGGTTTTATTTTTAATTTGAAAATGTCCACATATTTATTGATAGAGTAAACCTAACATGGAGTTTACTTTAAATGAAATGTTGTCATTCACCTCCACACAATTTCCTCTTTTTCCTCCTGTTTTACAGGCAGCCCTTCATTGTTCAGAGTCAGGTGAGCAGGGGCCGGTCCGCTGCGGGTTCTCGTCTGCTCTGCTGCCAAGTTCTCGTCATTTCACTTCTCATTAGCACTGTCCCCGCGGGCGAGAGAGAGAGAGAGAGAGAGAGAGAGAGAGAGAGAGAGAGAGAGAG
>PVKV010030445.1:0-22266 GCA_004027835.1 Alouatta palliata | reverse complement strand
CCTCTTTATCACAGCCTATCCCTGCCTCAGCATTACCTTGATCCAACCCTTGCTAACATCATCAGCTTCTCCAACAAAGGATGAGGAGGAAAACCCTGAAATGCTAATGCTAGCAGCTGGAATAAAAATGTGAGAGGCAAAAGTGCAATATGATATGTAAATTGCTTCCATGATCCATAGAGCTAATGTTTGCTGAGATGTCTCTGTGTCAGACACGGTGATAACAATTTTTCCATGCTTTTTCTGATTTAATTGATTGGTTCTCAAAGTGGATCCCTGGACCAGCAGCATCAACATCCACCTCACCTGACAGTTTGTTAGAAATGCAAATTCTCAGGTTTCACTCAGATGTGCTGAATCAGAAATTCTTGGGGGTGGGGCCCTGCAGTTTGTTTTAGCAAGCTCTCCAGGTGATACTAGTGGGTTGCTAACCACTGATCTGGCCTCATCTGCTGATTTTGGAAATAAGGAAATAGACCCAAAGGAGTCCAGGTCCACATTGCTTCTTTGCATCCTAGAGGATTTCTATGTGTCCTAGGGTCTGATCCTCCCAGGACAGATTCTCAAATGCAATTGTTTGAAGAATATTCTGTATGGGCAGTGAAAACTACTAGAAAAGATAATTTTTCAACTTTTACTTGTAATGATTTAGTGTAACATTGTGTTTTCAACTACACACTCAAATAGTGTTACTTGAACTCTGTCAGCCCAGGTTCTCATCAGCAACACGGAGACAGACACGCTGTTTTACGGGTATGTTGTAAAAGGTAATTGAGCAAACTTCATTAACAGACTGTTGAAAATAAAGTATCATATAAAATGTACTTTATCAGTTATCTTCTCATAAGCTCACTCTCTAAGCTTTGATTTTTACCTGGCTCTGGATCTCAATCACAAACGATACCTTTATGTTGTAAAATGTCTGTGTAACCTACTGCATAGAACTTTTTTGCATCTGCGCTTTGTCTCATTCTCCTAGGCTAATGGTGATGTTTTTAGCAGAGTGCTATTTGCATAGTGGGTACAAAAATATTTGACTTAACTACTGGTGCTTTTACAGGTTAGAAAGACTATGCCTATTAATAAGATCTATTAGTCTTTTTGCTGAATAAACTTTTATCTATAAGATGGGCTTTACAAAAATGACAAATGTGGGACTGACACTCACTTTACAAAATGACTTATAAGACAAAGTATGAAATGTATAAAAACTGGAAACATGCAAATTTTTATAGGAATATAAGTTTTGATGTGGGCCAAGCTGCATGAATATTTTTACCTAGTTTAATATTGAGCTAAGACAAGGTGTAGTTGAGAAGGCAGTACTAGCAAATAGTGAATTACATTGATACTGTTTTGGAATTACGAGTTCATCTAACTATCATCCTGTTTGTGTTTTGTCTTGTTTTTTTAGCTTACATGGGATAATGAAGAAAAGGGTTAAATGCATTGTATGTGGCTAGGGAATATTGAATTATTGAGCTTGGGCTTTAGCAAGAACAAGGTGATTGAGCTATTTATTGAAACCTGTGGAGTCAGGTACTTTTAACAGCCAGCTGCAACAGAAAACTGGATGTCTTTGAGCAGCCAGGCATTCATGTCCCGCTTTTCTTTTATAAAATATTTCTACCATGTGTGTCTTTTCAGTCTAAGGGATAGATGTGGTCTTCAAATGGATGGCTTTGGGTTTCTCTTTTTCCTACAATCATGCTACTAAAACTCGGTTTTGTCATTGTAAGCTTAGTATGACAAAGTGCTTGACAATTCAAGATTCTATAGCAACAGTGTTTTGTGATCCTCTGGGAAAAGATAACATGAATGCTCAGGTGTAGCCTTCACTTTAATAGTAGGTTGCAAGGTATTTTTAGGTAATAAACCTGAGAACTCCACAATGATCCAGTGTGGAGTATGTATAAAGCAAGAATGTAACTGAGCCTAAGCTAGGTAAAGTGCTAGTCCCACTGAAGGGCACTGAGTCTACTCACAGATTGGGTGGGGGGTGGGGGATGGTGGATGTGATGCAAACTGGTATCTCTGAGTCTCTGATCTGGGGAGGTGAGAGTAGGAGCCCTCTGTCAGTCCTCAGGCAGCTGGAAACTCCTTTATTCCTGAGCAGTCCACCTGGGATAAGGCAAGACATGGGTCAACGATCAGGCTGACTGACAGGAGCCTCCGCTTCTTTAGTGGATAGCAAATTAGCATACACGACTCTTGGGGATAGACCTAGTAGTCCATAGCACTAGAGGTTAGGGCTGAGCCCACTCCCAGTGAGGAATTTGAAGCATAGTTAGGAAAACTGACACCCACAGGAATGGGCAAACAGCCTGGGAGGCATGGGGAAACGTGTGATTGTGGTAGACCAACTCACCTGGTTTGCTCAGGACTTCTCCAGTGTTTGTTACTGGAAGTTTCATGCTATGTGAAATGTCTCAGTCTTGGCGAAATGGGAGTGGGCTACAAGTGGCCAGGAGGCATAAAGAGCCTAATTCTTAAATAGCCTGGCAAATATAACAGACATAAGACTTTGACAACAAGAGGAGGTCTAGAGAGGCCTCTGACTAGTAGGGACATTTACAGAGTGAGGCAGGAAGAGCCAACATACTGGAAGTCCAAATTTTCTCTATATTGGCAGCTTGGGGCAGGAAGGGACTAAGCAGTAATTAGACTTAAGAGATACTCCAAAATAGAAGTTTGGCTTTGTTATTCTGATAAATATTAAATGATAGCACTGAGTCCTTCCAAAATAATTAGAGGGTAAAAGAGTATCTGGCTAATGATAGCTGAGACAGCCTAGTTGAAAAAGCAGAATGCTCCATTGCTTCTACTTCTTGTGATTTTTGCATCTACACAAGTGCTGTCCAGAGACAGAGAACCCTCCCACCTCTTGTTGCAGTTGGTTTTATTTGACCAGAATGAATAACAAGCCTGAAGGCTGGAATTAGATTCACCTGCAATTTACCCTCCATTTGCAGTCTTTCAGTCATAAAAATGAGAGTTCTTTTCATGTTAACTAGCCTTATTCTTGAGTGTGATTCGTTATTATAACAAATTTAATTTTGCATGAAAAGCATGATAACTAATTATATAGTATTTGCATACTCAGAACAAATTCCCAAAAATATTTGCATAAATTTCCTGATGTTCCATTTGACTCCTTAACAACCTCATCATAGTAAATTGCCTTCCTAAGTTGATTTAACACATCTGCCTTGTCTAAGAGTGGCTGATTTTCATGAAAAATAAGGATTAGAATAGTTACATTCCTATCCACTGGTAAGTGAACTGTCTGCGTTGCCATCCCAAATATGTGTATTTTAAAAGGGAATTTCTGTCTTATATGACTGTCCCAATACAAAGAACTTACATGAGCCCAGGTGCCTCTTCAAATCCCAAATAGTGTGCAGTCCACTCATTGAATGGTTTAGCTGCGTAAGGCTTTGAGATTAGATAATCAAAAAAAGAAAGTAACATCCCAGGTGCACCTGCATTATATTTATCATGAGTACTTCCTTGTGCTTATCTTTAAAACAGCACCTACATCATTAAGTACAAACGTAGGCTTCACAGCAGGGCAGCTACTGCTCGTTTTACATTACTTTAATTAAACTTCAGAGTTTCCACCTGATGCAAGGTCTGATTTCCCAGCCCTCTACCTCAAAAATGAGATATTTTGAAAAAAACCTTGAATTGTTCATCGATGCTGATAGTAATTCAAATTCACTATAGCATCCCATGATTACTCTTGAAAATGTGGGGAGTGGAAGGGGTGGCTCACACACCAGGAATAAATGATGGGTTAATTGGACTATTGAACAGTCGTTCTTAAGGTTTAGTGGGATCAGAATCACCTGGAGGACTCCTAAAACCATAAATTCTTGGGCCCCTCTACCCCTAGAGTTCAGTGGGCCTGGGGAAAGGCAGAAAATTTGCATTTCTAATGAGTTTGTGGGTGATGCTAATAATGCTGGTCTGTGCCCACGGTGGGAGAAGCATTGCATTAGATCCTAATTGTCAGGATAATGTATCTTTGGGAAGTGAGTGTTCAGTGGAGGCTCAGGATACCATTTGGTCATCCCAGGTAGAACCCAGGGAGCAGACCAGCCATGGTCAGGTGATGGACAGTGCTGAATTATTGCATTGCATCATTGCTCTTCCAGGGATGGACCGGCACTGAGACAGGAGTCCTGGGCACAAGGGCTTTCAAATTAAAAGTTTCTGTATGTCCAGTTTCTCTCCAGATTTTCCAATGACAAGGTTCAAAGAGTGCCACAGCTATATTCCATCACATATTTAGTTTGTTTGGCCCCTCAAGAGAGAAGAAACTATTCTCTTGAATCAGACTCTCTGCTGTTAAAACAAAATGGCTTTCTAATTACCTTTCATAGAAAACAGCACTGCTGTTTACTTCAGGTTATATCAGCCCTCCAGGTTACCACCTATAAAAGCACTTTTAAATCACAGTATTTGTAATCATTTTATACCACAAGACATTTAAGGAACTTCTAAGGATAATCTCAAATTACTTCACAAATAACAAGTTAGATCTAGTTGAGAGCAGAGGAAGCCAAGAAACAGATTGGATTTAATGTCAGTCTTTTTATTGGAAATAGAGAAGCATTTGCTACTGTGTTATTTTGGGTGAGGAAGGCGTGGGTATCTTCTACTTCCTAAGTCCTTTCTCTCCATCTTCTAAAACAATGCTAAAATCTTCCCTGTATTATCGGCAGTTGACTCAATAGGCATGATTCTCCATCCTGGTATTAGAGAATCAGCTATGACATAGATTCAGTCTCTGGAGGTAAAGTTGAAGGAGAAAAGGGTTCTGTAGTATCGGGAGTGCCTGTTTCCCCACTGTTCCTTTTCCACATTCTTTCTTGACACAGCTTGGTAAGACAGCAAACTAGAAAGAGGAGCTGCACAGAGAAAATATATAGCCCCCAAAGGGATTCCTTTGTTTCCAGGAGGCAGAGGCCCTCTCTCTTACTCTGCTACCCTTTTGTTTCCAGGTTGGCTTTTTCATGGTCAGATGTAAAGATCTGAAATGAGGAGTGTTAGCCAGATGAGTCTGCTTTGCAGCTATACCCATTATACCAGTCCTGGTGTTGGCATAGGGCATCACAGTGAAATACCAATTAACCAGTCCTCAGGAAGCTAAATGTCTTTCTATAGAGTTGGCCTCTTTGTGGAGGATGTTGGACAAGTTCAACTGTTTTCAGCACTAAGTCTCCCACAGCTGGGGAAGGTTGCAGGGTTCTCTACATCACATTAGAAGCCCTCTGAGTTGGTAGCCCTGAGTAGAGAGCAGGTTCTATTGAATAGGCCTGCAGTGTCTGCAAGGAGTTGTCCATGAATTCCAGCCCTGGTGTGCTTCTTCCTTAGGCTTCCACACCTGCATGGAACCCAACCCCAAAACCCCACCCCAGCCTCATGGCTCTACCTCCTTAAAAGGATACCAATCCTCAGTAGAGAACAGTTCTTCATCTTGAGTTTAAACTCTGCTGCTACTTGCTGGGAGGAGAGGGGTGCCCATGGAGTACCATACTTAAATATCCTACTCTTATGTTCAATCTGAGCTTGCAGTTTTTCCAGGTCATTCCTCATCTTTATGGTAATTTTCTCCTGCATGTTTTGGGTTGCGGTTTTGCAGCTTTTGTCAATCAAGTTGAAACTTTTTTCTGACTTCCGGAATTCTTCATGATTTTTGGTTTGTTTTTGTCTTCTATACTGGTGATACAGGTCTATTTTTTGTGAGGGCATGTGGGTGCAAACACTCTGCAGAATATTTGGTCCGAGAAAGTCTCTTCAGGTGCTCTGTCCTTTACTTCTCAAGGCCTGTGGCAGGGAAATAAATGCCTAAGGTCTCCTTAGTACATCTCTTAATATGGAGACCAGATTTAGGGGTAAGAGGAAAACATGCTCGTCAGTTGTGGTGACTCATTTGTTCGACTGCCTTTTTGTTGCAGCCAATCCAACAAGATAAAGCTAATGTTTCTTTTACCCAGACAAGTCCAATAGTGTTCAACTGCTTAAAACAAACCATAGCCTGCAGTCCATGACAGCCAGGAGAACTCAGATCCGGTCCATTACTTTCATCTTCACATTTTTACCATGAAAATAGACACATAAATGTGATCAGATCCTGGGCACCACCCGTCCCCACCCAGAGGCTACAGAGGCATTCTCTGAAATACCTCACTCCAGGAGGAATGTTTATTCCTCCAGGGTGATTTATGTTCAGTGCCCATAAGTGAGAAATGCAGTTTAACAGGCAACACACTGAAATCTGCATATCCACATATGCTTTCTGGCTTAGAAAATAAAATCCAAGCAAGGTTTATGTGTTACTGCATAAATATATAATCTCCTCATGCTGAAGGAAATAGCCTCTATCTTGAGGGAAGTCTCTTCAGGGTAAATATAAAAACAAAATAAAATTTTAAAATATTTTGCTGGTCCTCTTGTGTAGCAAAGGGCATCTTCCTAGGATAGGCAGCCCAAGTTTAGGAACTCTAAAACAGTTCCTAGATCCAACATGAGGGGCACCATTGACTCTTTTACTAAAAAGTCTTCATGTCTGTCACCTTGTTCCCAATCGCATTTGAATGTCAACAGACTCCAAGGCCCTGCCTCATTTTGGTAGAATACATATGGGAGGTGTTTCAGGGAAAGGTTTGGTGTGTTGCTTGCATGGTGGTTGTGGCAGTTGGTTTGTTTTGTTGTATTAAGTCATCAGAAACACCCAAAAATTCCACTTGGGAGACCATTCTCCAAAAGTGTTCCCAGGAGAACAGGAAACATCTTCCTACAAGTTCTTGTTAAAATTGCATCTCTGGGTCCCATCTTATTCCCAGACTTACTGAACCTGAATCTCTGGGGTAGGACCTGGAATGCACCGTTTTTCCCAATGGCCTCCATAGGCCCACGGCCTCTTGGACACTGATCTGTAAGAACCACATGATATTTATGATATTTTCTGAAAAAGCTTTGTTCCTACTTGTTCTCCCTACCCTTGGCATAAAATTTTGTCTTCATTCTTTACCTTTCCCCCACCTCTACCCCAAGTGAGGTATTTGGAAAGGATCCTCCACTGAAACTGTTTTTGTGAGGCCACTAATGGCCTCTACCTTGGCCAATTTGCTGGTCAGTTTTGGGGCCTGTCTTACTTGACCACTGATTGTATTTAATACTCCCTTCTTCTTAGAATACCCCCTATTCCTCCCTCATTGACCTCTCCTTCATTTACTTCTTTTTTTCCTCTTCCCAACCTACAAGTCCTGGGTCCTTTTTTCTTTAGTGTGGATCCTTCTTCAGGTAATCTCATTCAATGTCATGGCTCCATTGAATAAGGTTACCTGAAAAAGGAACCACACTAAAGAAAAAAGGGATTATATTTGTACACACTGGAATCCAAAATTCTTGAGCACTGACAGGCTCATTGACATCTATTTTTTCATAGGTAATGGCATCTCAAACTTCACTGCCAAAGGAGAACAATTTATTCAATACCCCTTGCACAAATTTACTTCTTCCTTAATTTTCCCTCTGTCAATAAGTGTCACAGCATCCAACTGCTCAGGCCCAAAACCAAATACTATCTTTGAGTTTTATTTTATTTCATATCTGACATTCAGTCCATCAGGAAGTTCTATTACCTCCATCTCCAAAATGGATCTTGAATCCAGCAACTTAGTATGATTCTCCTGGTGGCCGCCCTAGTCAAAGTGACAATGATCTCTTTCCAGTGGCTTCGGCTCGTCTCCCTGCTCCTGCCCCTGCCCCCTACTCCTGCAGTCAACAGCAACCAGGATGATCCTTTTAAGATATGGGACCTTTTGACTCCCTGAATAAAATCTGACTGCAATTGTCCCCCATGTCATTGAGAACAAAAGGCAAAGTCCCTACAAGGGCTTATGCAGCTGTGATGATCACTCTTCTCCCCTCACCTCATCTCTGTGCTCCAGCGACACTAGCCTCTGTGCCATTCCTGCAACAAGCATGCACACACTCCTGCCCCCAAAGCCCTTTACACTGCTTCTCTCTGCCTAGAGTGAGCCTCCCAAAGTGGCCACCTGGGTTATTTCCCTGATTTCCTTTAGGTGTTCATTCAAATGTCTTCAGTGTGGACTTCCTCCACCAGTCTGTGAATTCCACCCCTCTACTTCAGCCCTTCCTTTCCTCTTCTCTATTTTGTTTTCCACAAAGTTCTTGCCCCCACTTATTTTATCTGTCTCTCCCACTAAAATGTTACCTTCATGCAGGCAGAGACTTGTCTGCACTGTACGTAGCTGTATTCCCCAGACCTTGAAGAATGCCTGAACATAATTAGCACTTGAAAATATTTGTAGAATCATTGCATCTGGCATTATTTATACTGGCCTTATTAATCTCTTTAAGAGGACAGTGGGTGGTAGTAGGGCTAATCAGTAAACTAATCCTGGTTACCATAAGCCAGTGACTTGCAGAGTGGTCCCCAGACCAGCAGCATTAGAATCACCTGGGAGCTCCTCAGAGGTGCGGATTCTCAGGCTCCACAGCATGCCCACTTAATCAAACTCTGGGGTCGGGTCCCAGTAATCTGTGTTTTAACTAGCCCACCAGTTGACTCAGACGAACAGATGGGAGCCGTAGGTAGCAGCAAACAAATGTGTTCTCCTCCCTGCTTGATGCCGTAACCCAATTCCAGTGCACTGCTTTCTAGAAATGCCTTGGCACCTATTATTTGCAGGTCTTATGCTAGGTGCTGGGATTGCAAAGAATTCATAGCTTGGCCTGTTCAGAAAAAGCAAGGAGCCTGGCTTCACTGGATGCCCAGGATAGCTTTGGGGAGTAATGGGAGAGAAAATTAGAACATACCTGGCTGGATTTTGAAGGGTATTGATAACCATAGGCTCAGGGGGTCCTGATATACTGTAATGAGTGAGATGGTATTCCGTGTGATCCAGTATTTGGGTAGAAGGAAATGTGTGAAAGATGCAGTGGGTCACTGGTCAATTCATGCTGTGTGTGGATGTAATACTGGGATTTAAATTAGTCTTTGAACTTTGCATGACCAAATTCTTTTATGTAGAGTAGCTGGAGACCTCAGACTTTTCACTCATATAAGGCTCCACCAGTGTTTCTCCACCAAATGAAAAATAGAGGTTGAAATGAGGACTCTGCTAACTATGTGATTTGTATTTTTATGGTGACTTTTAAAAAATGTACACAGTCTACTATCATGCTAACAAATGATATGTTACTGACTAGCAGAACTTTAGGACGGATTGAATTAGTTTTTATTTCTACCTCAGAAAAAAGAAAACCAAAATAAGTGAAGTTATTTTTTCCACCTAGATGAATTCCTTCATTTGACCAATATATGTTTATCTCCCAAGCTGCTATAAAAACAGTATTTAAGAAAATAGTACAGGCTGCCGAGAAATAACAATAGTTACTACTTTGCTTAAAATTAAGTATAACTCTTTTTACCTAAAGAAGAATATCTAAGTAATAGCATCTTTGTCAAATAAAACTAAAAGTTGTTTAACCTATGAGTAGATTTATTTCATTATTATTAATAGAATGGAGTACTGAATGGGAGAATACAGCTTAACCTCTGCCCTTACCTTCATTGCACTAGGGCAGGGAAATCAAAGTGGAACCAAAGCCAGACTTACACAGATGCCCAATCAGTATGAATCTGAAAGTTTATTTCTTGTTTTTTTTTTTTTTTTTTTTTTTTTTATGACTTTGCATCCAGCCAGATCCTGCCCAGCACACACTACAAATTGGTGGAGAGAGCTGTGGTGGAGGTGTCATTCTGCAGCTAGTTTCCATCTAACCAACATAAAATTCACTCTGAGGGCAGTTAGCTGTGGGAAGAGCATTCTTTGGGGCAGTGAAAAAATGTGCCAAACTGAGCAAAAGGAGGCTTTTAAAGTCTGTTATTGTCTGACCCTAAGCAAATTACTTAACCATAATCTGAGCATTAGTTTTCTAAGTTGAAATGGTGACCATGACTCAAAGACGCTGTGAGGCCCCAATGAGAATGGATGTCAAAGTGCTTTGGAAAACTGTAACATCTACAAACAACATCAATTAATAAAGTAATACAGAGGTGACTACTGTTTCCTATTTCATTGTTAGCCATGTTAACTTTTGAAAGAATTGACTGTTTATTGTATTACTTGTAGCATAGGCTAGGCATACAGTAACAAAGAAAACCCCAAATACAGTGTTTTAAGTAAGATAGGAATTTCTTTTTCGTGTAAGAGGCCAAAGGAAAGTAGAAAACTAGGGTCAGTGGATAGATGCTCTAAGAACAATCACTTTTGCTATCCTAAGCCTATAGGTACTGCCTCTGAGCCCAAGGCTATTACCGTTTCTGGCCAGAGGAAGAGTTCCCCTGAAAACCTTGGGCAGCAGCTTGTCTTCAGGCTGGGGATTTTCTGGATATTGCACAAACCATTTCTGCTTACCTCTCTTTGGCTTGAACTCAGGCACATGTTCATCCCAAGCAGCACAGGAGACTTGAAAGCATAATGTCTAGCTTGGGAGCAGTGTGTCCAGCTAGAACTGGGGAGAGATAGGGGATTTTTTTTAAGGGGAAAAAAATATATAGTAGGGAACAGTTAAGCAGTATCCAACAAACTGAAGTATGTTTTACTCTGAAGATCTGCTAAGCTGTACTCATAGTCTGATCTGTATTAGTCTACTGCCTTGATACCAAATAGCAGGTCACCAGGCTTTTCAATGGCCACATGTGCTATCTGTCTATATTCTGTCACTGTTAATTCAAATTGATGAAATTTTCATATATGACAGAAGTTATAAAGAGATATTTTCACTCTGTGGTTTGCTAGTCATCATGCTGTCAGTTATCTCTCCATTTGAAAGCAAATTTTGGTTGTGTATTTTACTGTGTTGAAATCTTTGACAGTCATATGATTTGCATGCCATAGATGAGCAATGTACCTAAATCTTCTTCAGAGTTGCAAGATTAGAAAAACACACTGATTTTGCAAAATTATCAATAGTTTGTCTTTGGAATGTCATTTCTGGCTTGTACCAATAGAATAAAATTATGAGTAGATAGTAATTTAGAAAACTGCATGATTAAATATATATTTGGTCTCTGCTTCCCAGTTCCTGGCACAGAACTCCTAAAACCCTTGTAGATAGAGTACTAGGAGAATCTTTTATTCTAATATTTTGTCTTTGACTCCTGGTTTCTGGCACAGAGGTCCTAAAACCTTTCTTATTTCCTGAGTGATAACATCTGGCACAGAATTCTTAAATCTCTTAGAATTTTCTGGGTGATAGGTGCATCTTTTGTTCTAATTAGAAGAATCTTTGTGGACTCCTGGAGAGCCTCAGGATGGGGGCTGGTTTTCAGGGGAACCAACCATGTGATTAAAGGGTTGGAACTTTCAGCCCTACCCACCAAGCTCTGGGTGAGTTGACCACCAATGGCCAATGATGTAATCAGTCATTTCTACATAATGCATCCTCCATAGAACTCAAGAGGACTGGGCTCAAGGGGCTTCCAGATAGCTGAACTCATGGAAGTTCCCAGAGGGCAGTGTGCCAGGAGAGAGTATGGAAGTTCTGCACCCTTTCTCCTATACCTCTCCCTATGCAGCTCTTCCTCCTAGCTGCTTATCTGTATCATTTGTAGTATCACTTACAATAAATGGGTAAAACTAAGTAATATACTTTCTTGAGTTCTGTGAACTGCTGTAGCAAATTATCAAGCTTGAGGAGGCAGTGGTGGGAGCCCTGATTTATAGCTGGTCCGTCAGAATTATAGGTGGCAGCCAACTCTGGTACTTGTGATTGGTGTCGAAAGCCAGGGGCAGTCTTGTGGGACTGACCTTGATGGATCCAATGCTATCTCCAGGTAGATGGTGTCAGAATTGAGTTGAATTGTATAAGACACCTAGTTGGTGTCTGCTGGAGAATTGTTTGGTTGATGTATAGGGAAAAATCCACATTCATCTGGTGTCAGAAGCATTACATTGAGTGGTGTATGAGAGAAGGAAAACAAAGTGAAAACACTTTCTGCTATCATGTCGTGACTGCCTAATGTCTCTATGATAATCAAAACCTTTTCAAGTAAAAGTTTTGGAAGACCAAGACCACTTACAGCCTAATCTCAGATTCTCTCACGAGCCTGGTTACATCCAGACAGTTCATTCACTCTTTCATTTACTTAACACACCTTTGAGTGCTTTTGATATTCCAAGTGCTATGGTAGGTGTTGGAGGATACAAAAATTAAGGATGACATACTTTGAAGGGTGTGAGGCACATCCAAATGGGACCTGGTTGGGAAATAGCCCGACCCACAGGAATGTACCTCAAGAGCATGACTGAGCAGCATGGGCCATACTGGACCTCAGAGTGATGCAGTATGGGAGATAATTTCAAAGAATATCAGGCAGGGAGAGTACAATTTTAAAATGTGAAGTGCTGCGGGCACTTGTCATAAGGACCAAGCAAAATCCTGGGATTCCACCTCGTGGAGGCTATCAGTGGCTCTAATGGGAAAGCACCACTAAAACGTCTGCCCTAGAAGCAAGGTTGCAGCTGTTTGAAGAGGGACTGGGAAAGAGGAATTCCAGATGGCTCATGCTGAGATGGCAGCAGGAGGATGGGTCTGTTCAAGCTGGGACTCCTAAATTGAGTTGCTTGTGGTGTGTAACCTTTAAAAAAGTCTCCTTGGAAGAATTTATGTTGGTACAGATGCCAGTTAATTGTGAGACACCTTTCTATTTATTACCCTGTCTGCATAATTCCCGAAGTGGGTATTTTATTTCAGTTTTTACATTCACCATGCAGATATACCTTTTTATTAAGAGAAGAACTGATGCCCCTCTTAAAATTATTTGTTGTGGTAGTTAGTCATTTCCTAATTGCAGATAGTTCTGTTGATGTGAACAGCTGGCCACCTTGCTGGTGCTGCTTTGCCCAAAGGTGAATTGGGGATTCTATATTACTAGTCACAAAATTGCTGGCAGGATTTCACAAGCTCTGCCATAAGTTATGCTGATTATAATATGAAGATTATTTGAAGGGATTTTTGGATCTCTACAAGCTTTGATATACGATTTTATTTCAAACTCCACTTAAAATGAATGGTACTTAAAATCCTCACATCATTAGAATTCACTTATAATGGGCCACCCTCAGAACTGACCTATTTCAGACAATAGGAGATTCACATTAAATGGGCTTATGCTACAACGATATGCAATGTTCACTGTATCTATAAACCTCTAATCACTTTAAATGTTTCCTACTAATTGCCCTGAAACATGTGCATTAAAAGAAGTGAAAGGCAAACTTCCTGAAATCTATCTCTAAAATGATTCTGATTTGCATAAGTTTTAGCCAAGGAACAGATGTCTTTTTAATGCTGTACCTTTGTAAAATTTTTAAAACATAAAATATGACTTGGTGTAACTTGGTGCCCCCCCACCTTCAGCCCCCTTAATCCTAACTTTGGTGAAATGCTTTCATCAGAACACTAATGAAGGCAAGTCAAAAGGGGGTTCATTGTTTCAAACACAAGCTCAGCTTTGGAATAATATAAAAGAAATGGTTTCACTGTGGTATTTTAGATCACGCTTTCTAAAATTTCATTATAATCAAATCTTCATGGACATTATTTTTTGGGACTGTATTTTTCTACATTATACCTGTTACTCTAAATTTTTATAGTGAGCATATAGTTTTTTTAAAACTGTAGACAAAGAAAAAAACACAGAGAAAATTAAATTAACCCATAATATTACCATTTACTATAGGATATTACTTTTAATATTTCATATACATTTTCTAAATTGTGATAAGAGAGATTATGCAGTTTTTTATCCTACTTTCACTTAGCATTACACTGTTTTCTAAATTATATATTCTTTACAACGTTTTATAAAAATTATATTTCTTTGAATGAAAAGAGCATATTTAATAAAATAATTAATTAAGTAAAATTATTATTTTAATTATTTCTATATTTTAGGAAAATAAGACCCACTTTTTCCATATTGTCACAAATAATACTTTGATGAATATCATTTGTTTTAATCTGATTATTTTCTCAGGTTGATTTCTAGACAGGAAATTTCTAGATCAAAAGGGCAGGGATGTCTTAAAATCACAGCATGTGTCTATCACCAAATTGCTTTCCCCAATTGTATATGCATAGGCAAAACACACATTTATACTTAAGCCTTTTAAATTATCAAGTCAAGAATAGAACAATAATTTCTGCTTCTATATTCAAGGAGATTTATGCACCATTCTATTAATATTTCCCTCTTTCCCTCTTGTCCTCCCTCTGCCCATCACAAAAATAGATAATGTATATTCTAATTTTTCTTTCTGAGATTTTATGTTTATTTTATTTTATAATCTATTTACTTTTTTAGGCATCTGTTTGGCTGGATTAATCTCTTTTGAAGTCTCTTTTATATTGTGAATTCCGTATTTTTTATTCATTGCTCAGGTATTATATATGTCCATATATGCATATACATGCATGTGTGCTTATACTTACCTGGCACGTGGAAATCTTTCATTTATACACATATGTATGTTTAAGTTTTTAATTAAAAGATGTAGGTCCTGTATTTTATGAATTCATGAATGCCTGAAAATGTCTTTCTGTTGCTTTGTTACATAGGAGCTACTTAGTCGGGAATAATATTTATGGATTGTCTATAAACTAACTTCAGTGGGCATTTGGGGTAGCTGGAAGCTATGGAGCTAATGTGATTTTGCTCCTTGTTGGGTTATAAGCATTCAAACAGGTCCCCTGTTTGTTTTTTTTCAATATTTTTTTTCAATTTTATTCAAATTATTTTTTTTCACTCTTTTATTCTTGTGCCAATAGATGTGTGGATTGTCTTCCATTAACTCTACCTGGAAAGTTATGAGTCCGTTTGTTGTGCAAAATCACGTCCTTTTTTTTTCTATGATGAAATATATCTTCATCCATTTGTTGTTTGCATTCCAAGTCTTATGGAGTACTCAAATGCTATCATTGTTTGACAAACCCATATTTTCCGGCCTTTTTATCAATCATGTCTCCATTCATTTTCATTCTTATTCTTAATTTCTTAATTTAGTTACAGATTAAGTTTATCTTCCTCAGGACTATATGTGTGTTTTCATTGTCAGTTCTACTATTTATTGTATCTAAGGTGGGTTTTGTAATTCTAAGAAAACCAGTAGAATAAGATGTTCATCAGCTTAGTAACTGTAGTTTAATAATGTCTTTGTGCTTTCATATCTTTCTTATGTAAATAATTTTCAGACTCACACCCTTTTTTATGATTTAGGAGCGTGTTCTCTCTCTTGTCCTACAGTACTTGTTCATGGGTTCCATGTTGCATTTTTTCCATTTACTCTGAAGAAATCTATCTGGACTTTTTCTTTCTGCCTTGTTGGGGTACTGGAGTCTCTGTACAGTAACCTCCTGTATGTACTTGCTCCCAGAGCTGTTCTAGTCACTGTGCCTATTGCATTTTACTTATGGTGACCGTAGTTACTCTTAACCACTGCCAGCACCTGTGCTACCTCCCTCCATTGTTTTCTTGGAGTTAATCTCCAAAGGGATCCACAAAATTCCCCCTGGGAGTAATCCTGTTTTATAATCCTGTGATAGTGTTTTCACATGAGGTAACTAACTTTTCCAGTTCAGGGTCTGAAAACTATACAGGTATGAAGGAAACTCCTAAGTTCTTTCAGGTTGATCTAAAACAATTTCACTTAACAAAAAATACGTGTAAGAGTCACGTCGTTTTTTTCCAATACATTTGTGTTGGCCTTATATTGAGGTAATATCTAAATAAATAAGTAAAATATATTGAATGTTGGAAGTAAGAAAGCCTTAGAGAAAAAATAAAGTAGAAAAGAGAGATGAAGAATCCATAATCTTAGCTTCCCATTGTTAAGTGGTTTAAGATTTGTCATCATAGTTATTTGTATGGAAAATAGAGGAAAGCTAGTTTACATGGAAGCGGCTAGTATTTTTACTTGAAATAGCTTTTAAATCACAATTCAGTGACAACTGCATTCAATGATTACAGATCAGTATTATCAATCTCTGCTAACTGCCTACTCTAATATTTAGTATGTATAACTATACACTTAAAAATCTTGAAATTTGGCAAGAGAAAAGAAAATGAATAATGTCTTCACCTTGTAAAGTGATCTTCCTTTTGAAAAGAGGCATGTAATGCTCTGAAAAGGGCCATGCTTGCTATTTGGCAGCCGTGATGGTATGTATGTACTTAAATTTCTTGTTTAACACAACACCTCCGTAAATGAAGCATTATTTATCCCTCTGACAAAGATGAAGAAACTAAGGCTTAGAGAGATTCAGTAATATGACCAGGGAAACACAGCTGGTAAGTATCAAAGCCAGGATTTGAACCTACGTCTCTGTGATACTAAAGTCATATTTGTCATCACTACACCTTTCAGCTTCAATCTCTGACTTGAGATAATCAGAAGGAACGAAATGGCAAATCCATTGGTTTTTATCCAAACTGCTTTCTAAGGCTTGCACATGATTTGATCCTGCCTACCTCTCCAGCTTCATTTTAGACCCAGTATCCCTGAGTCCCTGTTCCTAGCACCCACTGGCTTCCTTCTGTTCCCCCAATAGCACATTTTGGGGCCTTTGCATATGGTGTTTTCTCTGCCTGCAGTGTGTGGCTCCATTTTCTCTATATGGTTTCCTTCTCCTCTTCCATGTCTTAGTGCAAATATCACTTGCTTAGAGTCCTCTTCCAGAGACTTCAGGCGACATAGCTACTCCTCCCACAGTCTTTCCTATCACCTGTTTATTTCCTTTATAGCATGTAACCCATATGAAACCAATCTGTTCATTTATTTAGTATGTCCCCTTTGATAGACTGTAAGCTCCTTGAGGGCAATGGCTTTCCCTCTCTTGGTTATTACCGTATCTGTAGCACTTAGAACAGTTCTTGGCATATAACAGATGTTTAAAAATAGTTGTTAAATGAAGATAAAATGAATAACTTTAACATCTGTACATTTATTTCTACTTGAGAAAATTGTATTTAATTATTTTTTGGCTGAGCATGTTTGAGAATTCATATATTTGGTAGTGTCAAGTATTCTAAATCATGGTTTAGCCTTAATCAGGACACGTAAAAGCATAACCACTTATGTTGCAACTTCCTGCAGTAGCAGAGATTTGTGTTTTGTTTTTAACATTCCTAGTTGTCTTGTTTAAATAACTTACTTCAGTAGTCACCTGAAAATAAATGTTTATTCAATAAGCATAAAACTTCTTAGCTAATTATCTATAACAGATTTACAGTATCTTAGAATCAAAACAGTTTTTAGCTAGACAAGGACTTAGTATACCCTCTAGTCTAATGAACATTTTGGAAAGATAAAAAGGCTTTTCAAGGCCACACGGCGAGATCCAGGATCAAAAGAAACTCAGGACTGGGCCCTTTCCATTATATGGGATTAACTCCTATCTTTCTCCCAGCCCCTCACCTTCTAGTGAATATTTGTATAAGAGCAATACATTATGTATAGTATTTAGTAAGAAACTCAAATTTCTGAAAGAAAAATATCACTGGCAATCAAAGATCCCAGTTTATTTCAAATCTATAGAAATGGAACAGTAGCTTTCATAGATGCCTTAACATTGAAATCATTGCATACGATTTCATCAAAGGCAGCTATAATGTAGAAGCAGAGGCCTGCAGGCTAGATCTCTAAACAGAAAGGGGGGAAAAAGACAGATTCAGAGCAAAACAATATAAAAGAGTTTGTATATGTTGTATTTGCTCCAGGTTAGCAATTGAAACACCATTGCATATGAGCTTCATATGCAGAAATCATAAATCCATTTAATAACCCATGGATTTTTTTGCTTACTTTCATGTGACACATGAATTCTTTATTTTTTCAGATATGTTTCATGAAAATAGTTTGATTTAGAGAAATAAATTTACATACACATTTATATAGAGCAGAATACACCATACCTTTCATGTCTTTTTAGAAGCTAAAGATTTATGTTTAAGAATAAAAAAACACAACTATGCTGTTTTGTGTATATATGGAGTTGAAGAAAAGTGGACATGTCCATTAGTGTATACAAGTGCCCAATGAATATGAGTATGTGTTATATTTATATAAAACATTATATATAGTTTTAAAACATTAGTTTTTGCTGGAATGTGACTGTCGTAAGACCAGTAAAATCAAGAACTGTTTTGTCTATTTTATTTTTCTATGATTGGCAGCAACATTTATATACAATAGAACACAGACCCCAGTTTAGATGACTATGAAATTTAGGCCTTTTTTTCTGTGAATAAGAGGATTATAATGCTGACTCAATATAACTCCAGTTCTCTTCTGTGATTTGTTTGAAAAACTATCATAGAATATGAGAAAAATATTATTTACATATGATTGTAAGTCATAGAAGCAGAGAATCCCAGAACCAGAAAGGAACTAGGGATTATCTTGTCAAAAATACTCCTTGTAGAGATAAGGACAGAGTTTAGGATGGTGGGGACTGTTGTCGTGAGGTTTCATCTGTCTTTGTCTGTTCATGCAGGAATACATGGACTCCAATAAATACACTGAGCATCTGCTGACTCAGCTTGAGGATCAACATAGGAGTCTCTGGAGGTGAGTTCAACTCATGTTCTTATTTGTTTGCTCAGGTAACATCCTCTATAGCTTTGCTGATCTGAAATATTTCAGTTAGACTACAGGGTATATACTCAGTCCTTGTCTAGCTAAAAATTGTTAGATTCTAAGACACTATTGTCTTGGAATGGCAAAGTTGTAATGTGGAAACTAGAACTCAAATTCTTTGATCCTTGCTTGCTTCAAGATGTATTTGTTTTTCTAGTTAAAAAGTAAAACATTGCTGTTTAAAAGTCTTGCTTCTCTTCATATTACAGGGGAATATTTTAATAATGCTATTGTACAGTTATCCAATATTTAGTTTTTATTCTACGTAGAGGGTTCTGGCACTAGGTAAGGAAAGTGTCTGAGAATATTTCTGCATGCCTATTGGAAATGGTAGATTAATATCACAGAAGTCATATTCCCAAGTTATTCATTCCTTGGGGACTCTTAGGAGTTGAAAGTGGCAAAGATGATTATAATATTATTATTTAGCTTTTTGGGGACATGTTGTTATATTTTTTATAGGCGCTACTATAGAACTTGAATTTCTTTTTTGAAGCTCCTGTAGATCTTACTTTTTGAAATAAATACACTGGTGCTTAATTACATGATGCCTCACATTGTACCAAAATTGTTTCATTAAGTACATTTGTCTCAGCAACCCTCAATAAGCTCCTAAAGTCCTTTCTGTCTATCTTTGTTCATCTCACCAACTCTCAGCAAGCCCCTAAACGCTTTTCTTTCTCCCTTTCCCCTTCCCTTTCCCCATCTTTTTCTCCTTCCTCTTTCCCTTTCCCTTCCCTTTTTTTTTTTTTTTTTTTTTTTTTTTTTTTGAGACAGAGTTACACTTTTGTTGCCCAGGCTGGAGTGCAATGGCACAATCTTGGCTAACCACAACCTCCTCCTCCTGAGTTCAAGCGATTCTCCTGCCTCAGCCTCCCATATAGCTAGGATTACAGGTGCCCGCCACCATGCCTGACTAATTTTTTTGTGTGTTTTTGGTAGAGATGGGATTTCACCATGTTGGCCAGGCTGGTCTCGAACGCCTGACCTCAGGTGATCTGCCTGCCTCAGCCTCCCAAAGTGCTGGGATTACAGGTGTGAGCCACGGTGCCTGGCCTCTTTATTTCTTTTTATCTCCTTGCAGCATGGGGGAGAGTGCTCTCTGTGTACACAGAGATGGCAGGTAAATATTTAGCAACACTCTTGTCTTGCTAGACCTCATCCAAATCCATCACCACAGGGCTCCTTACCAGGCTGGGTTGCCTCTTCTTGTTGTACCAATGTAAAAATTCTACTAACTTTGAAATTTCTCTTCTTTCAGGAGTTCTAGGTCTTGGGTAAAGTGCTATATATTTTAATTTGTTATGTTCTTATATTCATTTTTCTACTGGAAGACAGATCTCTGATGATAGTTATAGAAAATATTCTATTTCTATACATCGAAAAACTGCTGGTAGGATACAATAAAAATTCGATGAAGTCTGTTTGACACTAATGGACACACCAGTTAATTTTATGTAATTGATGCAATATTTGCTAGATTTGTTTCTGAGAACTATAGCCTGGCTCTGATAGGTTTCTCTTATGAACCAATGTATTAATAAAATCAACAATAATATATGTATGGTTGTGTGTTTTTAATTATATCTTCCATAGATCTCTTGGAAAGTATATTTTTAAAACTGTATAACTGATATAATGTTTAATTTCAACTATTTATATAGAATATTTTATTTTTCCCATCTTCCAAAAGAAAAATTTACAAAAAATAATGAATACCATCTAATTAAAGAAATTTAGAGTTTAATTTGTTTAGTAAGTGTATCTTACATGCATTATTATAGATGAATACGTGAGCTCTTTCAACCAAAACAATCTTGCATGGAAAGGGCTATTTTTCTTTTTTTTTTTTTTTTTTTGAGACGGAGTTTCGCTCTTGTTACCCAGGCTGGAGTGCAATGGCGCGATCTCGGCTCACCGCAACCTCCGCCTCCTGGGTTCAAGCAATTCTCCTGCCCCAGCCTCCCGAGTAGCTGGGACTACAGGCACGTGCCACCATGCCCAGCTAATTTTTGTATTTTTAGCAGAGACGGGGTTTCACCATGTTGACCAGGATGGCCTCGATCTCTTCACCTCGTGATCCACCCGCCTCGGCCTCCCAAAGTGCTGGGATTACAGGCGTGAGCCACCGCGCCCGGCTGGAAAGGGCTATTTTTCATATTTTCTTGAGGTAGCTAATAAAAACCTAGGTCTTCTCAGATATGACTAAATTAAAATTCCATTTCAGGCATGAAGTTAATATAAAGTGAGATCTTAGAATTTGTGTACGGTTACTTTCATTTTCCTTCAGAAATGAAATTATTACTGCTGAGGAAGCAAAGCCTTATATATAGGGTCAGAGGATCTAATAAAAATGCTCCATTTACATAACAATAGAAGGCAGTAATGACACTTGGATAGTCGGAATAATTCCAGTGAGAAGATGGAAATGAGTGGTATTGAAAGAAAATGAACCCCAATAATAGCAGATTTATATACTATTTATTGAATCATGAAATTTCTTTTGATTATATTTTTACAAACAGACCATGATTTTACTGACTTAAAGTGACAGGCTTTATGATGGTTATTACAATATCATAACAAAAACTGTAGCCAAATTGTTTTTAGAAAAGAATATGTGAGTGACAGTGAACAGTGTAGGAAATCCTTTCTAGTTATGATTAAATTTCTAAATGCTTATTCATAAGTTAGAATAGAATCTATGACATACAGAGGATCATGGGAATAGCATATCATGTACACAAGCACAACCAGATTGCCTGAAGTTAAACAAATGCTCCCATAAATCAGTGTAAGGTCATTCTCTGATTTTATATGCCTTTGATTTGTGGCTGCTACAATTATGATGGAGTTGGCTATTTGTCATTGCTGCTAATGTTAACTGATGGCCTTCCATTTATACTTGAGCTAACTTAGAGACAAGTTCTGAATATCTAGGTCTTCCAGTAATAATTGTGTTCAGGATTAATTTATGGCTACTACCTGATCAAACGCATGGTTGAAACAAGGCATACTCTTGTTACCACTTGGTGAATGATAAGAGTTAGATAAATAATATAAGATTGGGTGCAAAGATTAAAAAGTTTTCTTTTCTTCATGGAGGGAGTTGCTAGTCTTTAACCGACTTTATTTGGTTCTTATAGCATAACCATCTGCTGTGACACAAAAATATATTGCAATAACACTCTTGAGATAACCGGTTATTTTGGGGTCCTGTCTAATATTCTACTGAAATAAACCTATAATCTATCTCTGGGTTTTCAAGTTGCAAAGGAATTTGTGAAGTTCATAAATAACTGTCTAGCAATGAGTAGTCCTTTAGCTCAATTGTCTTTTTGATAGCAACAAATCCTTTCTAAAAAGTAAAACTGAGAATTCATCTAAAGAAGAGAATGGAGTCAGAATCTAGAACCTAATCTAAGACTTGAGTGTAAGTCAGGATGGGTTTAATCTGTTCTGTATCTCCCTGCTTGATTTAAAACACACACACACACACACACACACACACACACACACACACACA
>PVKV010030444.1:0-22272 GCA_004027835.1 Alouatta palliata | reverse complement strand
TAAAAAAAAAAAAAAAAAAGAATGAAACTCAGTCTCAAAACAAAACAAAACAAAAAACCCCACCACCAAAAAAAAACAACAAAAAAAAAACGTATCGGGAACCTTTCCCCATAATTACAATCTGCTCCACTGCTGCTTCTGCCTTTAGAGTGTATCATCCAGTCTCCCTACTGGAGACATTGGGTTTCCTGTCTTGCTGTTCTCACAATGCAGCGATGAATAACTTTGTCTATATATCCCAAATAGTTTTTGCAAATATGTCTAACATAAATTTTGATACATTTGATAAATACTGCTAAAGTGCCTCGAAAAAAATGGGCCCAATAGTGTACAAGTGCTTCTTTCACTCCCTCATCATCCCTGGGAACCATCAAACTTTTGAATTTTTGCTTTCTGATTGGAGCATTTAAAAAAAATAGGCTTTAATTTCTTTTAGAGCAGTTTTAGATCCGCAGCAAAACTGAGCAGAAAGCAAACCGTTCTCATATATCCCGTCTCCACACCTGCACAGCCTCCCCCACTACCAACGTCCCACACAAAAGTGGTATATTTGTCACACCTGACGAGCCTATCCTGGCACATCATTATCACCCAAGGTGCATGCTTTCCATCAGAGGTTACTCTTGGTGTTGTATATTCTGTGGGTTTTGGCAAATGTATAATAACCTGTAGCCACCATCACAGTAGCCTACAGAAGAGTTTCATTGCCCTAAAAACCCTTTGTGCTCCTCCTATTCATCCCTCCCTCCCTGCTAAATCTTCACAACCACTGAGCTTTTTTACTGTCTCCATATGTTTTGAAGGTCATATAGATGAAATGTAAAAGTATGGAGCCTTTTCAGATTGGCTTCTTTCACTTAGCAATATGCATCTAAGATTTCTTCACGTCTTTTTATAGCTTGGCCGCTCATTTCTTTTTAGTACTGAAAAATATTCCATTGTTTGGATGTAGCACAATTTATCCGCTCGCTGCTGAAAGACCTTTTGGTTCCAAGATGCCTCCAAGTTTTGGCAATTATGGATAGAGCTGCTGTAAACATGTGCAAATGTCTGTGTGGATATAAGTTTTCAACTCCTTTGGGTAAATATCAAGGAGCGAGATTGCTGAATCATATGGTAAGGGTATGTTTAGTTTTGTAAGAAACAAGCAGACTGTCTTTGAAAGTTGCTGTACCATTCTGTGTTTCCACCAGCAATGAATGAGAGTTCCTGTTGTTCCATATCCTTGCCAGAATGTTGTCAGTGTTTGGATTTTGGCTATTTTAATAGGTGTGTTTGGTACCTCCTTGTTTTAATTTGCAATTCTCTAATGACATATATGGTTGGGCATCTTTTCATAGGCGAATTTTCCATTTGTATATCTTTGGTAAAATAGCTGTCCAGGTCTTTTGCCCATTTTTTTAATTGGTTTGTTTGCGTTCTCACTGTTGACTTTTATGAGCTCTTGGTACACTGTGAGTAGGGGGTGTTTATCAGATATGTCTTTTGCAAATATTTTCTTCCAGTGTGTAATTTGTCTTCTCATTCTCTTAAGGGAACATCTGTGCGTTTATTGGTCCTTGTGGTTTTTTCCCCCATAAAAACTGACTTTAGGTTCTGGCGCATTTTTCAGATGGTTTGTCTTTTCTTTAATGATGTAAATTAGTTCATTTTGCCTTTGAAAGCTTAAGGTGTAACAGATTTATCTATCCTTCCTTCATTTGAAAGACTTGACCTGTGAACTCATCCATTTTGTTTTGTCTTAGGGAAAGTTAATACTTCCTTTTGTCCATTCTGTGCTAAGCTCCTTGCCTCTAATCCCTAAGAAGTCAACATTTGGACACTGTTGCAGAGAAAGAAGAGAAAAGCCTTTTGTTTAAGAAGTCTTCATTTAATTTTCATGTCCTTTTTTTTAGGTCACTGAATATATTCATGTCAAGATTCATATATTTATCTTGATGGGTTCATTAACAATTTTTAGGTCAGGTAGTAAATATCTAGGTAGTAAATAAGAACATTGCAGCTTTCATAGTGCTGCAAAGTGCGGCAAAGATGAAGGTATTCTCTCCCATAAAGCCAAAGGTAGACTTTTAACAGTACTAAGACTGTCAGATTGACTATTAATGTTAGCAAAGAGTGACATTGATATTTCCTATGAAAGAAGTCCATTATCTTTCTGGACCTTGAACCCTGTTTATCTGATGAGTACCTTGGATCCATTCCCTAGGAACATGTGCAAATGTATCCATGAAACACCAGGGCTTTATAGATGTCCTGACACTAATTTCAGAATGTGGCTCTTAAAAACATAGAAAGGATTTCTGTGGGAGTCGCTCCAGCGTAGAGACCCCCACGAGTGTCTCCGCCATAATGGAGTTAGACCCCAGTAGCATTTCCCCCGCTGGAGGCAGTCGAGCTATGGGAAACTAGGAACTAAGGATGAGAAATAAAGTAAAAGAACTATTTTGACCTCCTAGTTGCTTACACAATGGCCTGGTGATGGCTATGTGGTTTTACTAAGACATTGTGTTTTATCCTGGTTCCTGCCTTGGACTAGTTTTATGACTCTATTCACCAGGCACTGCTTGAACCCTGTGATTATTCACGTGATTCTTTAAGATGACTGCTCTTGAAATTTATGGTGGGACCAACCTTTAAAAGAATGATACCCTGTTAAATATAAAACTGTTTCACAATAAATAAAAAGATGAGCACCTGCTTGCTTTACATCATTTTGTGGTTAGTTTATAATTTTAGTATTGTTCCTCTTTTAACTTGGCGTTTTATCTACTTTGCCAGATTTTTGTGACTTTGTAACTTTCTGTTCTAAGTTGAAACAATGTAGGTTGACGTCAGTATTTGAAAGCTGACACTATATATTGGGACCCTATGCACAAATAAAATTGCTGTTTAGGTATTTCCTATTCAGCCCTCCAGACCCCACTTCTCTGTCTATCTTTTCTTCCGCGCACTCTCTCTTCCAGGTATTGGGACCCTCTTGCTGGCTGAGAGCTCCCCGGCAGACGTGCCGTTCCCGATAGATTTCCACTTTCCATTAGTGATTTGTTTCTAAATTTTTTCCTAATGTCATTTCTACAGAAAATGCAACTTGATGAGAAGGTTTAGAACCAACCATTGGGAATCACAGAATGTGATTCGGCATTTTGCTTCCCAGAGTCCAGAGAGGAAGGATATAAACCACCTGTACACGATGGCAGCTGAACCATGGCTGGTGGGAAGCTTGAGAACCATGGCTTGAGACCCTAAAATGCCTCTTTAGTGTGAGCTCTGGATCTTTTTCCCTCAAACAGAACAGATTCCTTAATGTTGGGCTAGGATAGAATCAAAACTTCCAGGATGCCTCTTTGAGAGGTTAGAGATTGTGGACAGGGCCTGGGTAAATTCTCTAGAGAGAGGATGGCCAATGCCTTCCCTTTTGTTTTCTTCTAGAAGGGCAAGATCACCTGATGCCTTGCCCCAGAAGCAAATGTACAAATGTCCCTGCTGCTTTAGTCTGATCAAAACCTGAAGGGACTTTTGTAGAAGACTTGTATATGAATAATATGCCACTATATTCTGGATTAAATTTGCTTACAACAAATAAAAGGGCTTGATCAGAAATCATGGCTGCATTGCGTGCACATTTCAGCATACTCCTTCTGAAAACCCTGCCTCATGTTCTGGGCCTGCCCATAACTGGTCCTTACAAAGTACCCTATATTGTCCACTGCCAGAGGCATGGAATAGTGCTGTGTCATTGCCTGTTTTCTGGTCTGTCTCCCCGCTACACACTTGCTCCTGTGTTAGACGGGTGGCTTGATGAGCATGGGGATTTGTCTTCTTTGGTTTTACGTGCCTAGTGGTTAGCCCCAGGGAGCTTACTGACAAATATTTACTAATTACATAAATGAAATTGAAGCCACAGGCTACAGAAAGATGCCCAGAATAACTGTTTGGAGCAGGCCTCCACAGTTGAGGGATAGAGTGTTGCATGGACTGGAGAGGTGGTAGCAGAAGGGCTGAGAAGGTTGAAGCAGGTTCTGGAAAAAGAAGATTAGAGGCAAGAGGCTTTGAGCATCAGAAAACAATTTGCCAGATTAGCAGTGAGAAAAAATGTGATGTGGATTCTCAGCTAGAAGAAATTATACATTATGTTGGTATCTAGCCATCAACTTCTATCACCCTTGGAAACTCCTTTTCTATTCCACCCTTGACTTTCTGGAATGGAGACAGAGTTTAAAAGTTAACAGTGTCCAGAAAATCTTGTAAAATAATCCCTTAAAAAGTTGTTCTAAAACCCTCTAGTGGCCGGGCACGGTGGCTCATACCTGTAATCCCAACATTTTGGGAGGCCGAGGTGAACGGATCATCTGAGGTCAGGAGTTCGAGACCAGCCTGGCCAACATGGTGAAACCCCATCTCTACTAAAAATACAAAACCTGGACAGGTGTGGGGGCAATCGCCTGTAATCTCAGCTACTTGAAATGCTGCGGCAGGAGAATCACTTGAACCCAGGAGGCGGAGGTTGCAGTGAGCTGAGATTGTGCCACTGCACTCCAGCCTGGGCAATAGAGTGATACTCCATCTCAAAAAAGCAACAAGACACATGCACATGTATGTTCATTGCAGCCCTGTGTACAATAGCAAAGACCTGGAACCAACCCAAATGCCCATTAATGATAGACTGGACAAAGAAAATGTGGTACATATACACCATGGAATACTATGCAGCCATAAAAGACGATGAGTTCGTGTCCTTTGTAGGGACTTGGATGAATCTGGAAACCATCATTCTCAGCAAACTGACACAAGAACAGAAAGCCAAACACTGTATGTTCTCACTCATAGGTGGGTGTTGAACAATGAGAACACGTGGACTCAGGGAGAGGAGCATCACACACTGGGGGCAGTTGGGGTGGGTAGGGAAGAGACAGCTGGAGGTGGGGAGGGAGGGGAGGGTGGGGAGGAATAACATGGGGAGAAATGCCAGATATAGTATGCACCTAAAGTTAAATAAATAAATTTAAAAACAACAACAATAACAACAAAACAAAATAAAACAAACAAAAAAAAAACCCTCTAGTAAATGTCTGGGCAGCATTAATCCTTTGCATGTAAATAAATCACGTATGTAATTCTAGCTCAAGCACTCAAGATTACATTTATTGTGTTTTATCTGTATCATTTGATCTATAGCTCCTACAAATAAAAATGCTTTCTTAAATTCTGTTCTGAGAAAAGGTTAACAGACATTTATGAAGGGAACAAAAAAAAGAATAGTGTAGTTAATAACTTCTTCAGACTTCTTGCTTCCCTAGCATAACTAGAATTATTTCATTTAGAAACTGATTTTCAGAATATTAGGGACAGAGTCTTGAAATTTTCTCATCATAATATTGTTAATGAAGTTTCTTTTTAGTGCTGGTTAGGTAAGTACTGGTGATATGCTGCAAAAGTAAATTCTGGTTGTGATATTAAGGCAACAGGGAAACAATTCACAAAAGGCTGCTATGGCTATTATAAAATCCAAGTCAAAAAGTAAATGTCATATCACTTTCCCAAAATACCACGGGGCCAAGTTTCCAGAATCAGAGATGGAAATAGCGCCATGAATCTGGTAATATCATGAAAGCCAGAATCCCACCTAAACCCTTAGAACGCCTCATTTTCTTACAATTGAGGAAAATGACTCTGAAATTTCCCCCAGTCCCTCTTTGTGCAGAGACAATTCTTTACATAGCATAATGAATAGGAAACTACAATTAAGAGAAAATAGCATCTTGGGCAGTCTTGTGGTTCTGAGGTCTGCGTAAGGCTGCCTGCTGTCCCGTGATCTCAGGGGTCGCCGGCCCAACTCACTGGGGCAGTGCAGTCTGTCCCAATTAAGAGAGAACAAACTCCTCCTCCATTAGCTTTTGGATACTACTTTCTGACACATTTCAAAGGTAAAATTGAGACTCCATCTGAACACACTGGATGAAGGGGATCCTTTGGCAACGTCAGAGACCTTCACCCCAACATTGATGATACATTGTGATTGACACTTATTGGGACCCAGTCCTGCCATTTAATCTCTGCCAAACACAAGGGCTCAAGACCATTTATTATCAAGCTGAGATGTCTTCCAAATTAATTGGCTTTTGTCGAACAATTCTAGATAGCTGGTCCCACCAGTCAGCAACCTGTGAATTCCTTTTGCTCTTAACTTGGTTGAAGTATTTTCCAGGACAGTTTATAACCTATAGCAGCTGGTCCATAGCTACTTTATTTTGAGTTAAAATATTTTTTGAAATACCTACTTTTAAAATTCCCACAAAAAATATTACTATAGTCAAAGGTTATGACCTAGAATTTGGGGAAGTGGGGTGTTCATCAATTATTTGTCCACTGCAGGAAAGACTCAGACTGGTATGGAGGGAAATCTTGACCCTATTTTAGAGTGCTAATTTAGCCTATATGGGTGGCAAAATGTCCTATTGAGTTGCCCTTTTTTTTCTTTTCTTTGAGGATAGTGTCAACTTTACCTCTGCTCGGGGGTCTGACAAAGTAAATGAATCTGTAAACATGAACTAGTGAAAAGATAGTTTAAGTTTGTTCTTTCTCCTTATTTTATTTATTTATTTATTTATTTTTGAGATGGAGTCTCACTCTGTCACCCAGGCTAGAATGCAGTGGTGTGATCTTGGCTTACTCCAACTTCTGCCTCCGAGGTTCAAGTGATTCTTGGACCTCATCCTTCCAAGTAGCTAGGATTGCAGACATGCACTACCATGCCTGGCTAATTCATTCTTTCTTTCTTTCTTTCTTTCTATCTATCTATCTATCTATCTATCTATCTATCTATCTATCTATCTATCTATCTATCTATCTAATCTATCTATCTATCTGTCTGTCTGTCTATCTATCTATCTATCTATCTACCTACCTACCTACCTACCTACCTACCTATCTATAGAGATGGGGTTTTGCCATGTTGACCAGACTGGTCTTGAATTCCTGGCCTCATGGGATCCACCCACCTTGGCCTTCCAAAGTGCTAGGATTATAGGCATGAGCCACCACACCCAGCTGTTCTTTGTTCTTTGGCAAAGAACTGCACTTTGAATGTGATGCTGTTCAGTTATTATCAAAAACTTGGTTGCAGAGGCACTAGATTAACATGGAGGAAGAAGGAGAGGATCTTCCTATGTTTACTTCCAGCTTTTCATTGAAAGAGCCAGAAGATACAGAATATGAAGTAAATAAATAAACAAACAATAGCAATCTGAGGTGAGAATAAAAATAATCCAGTGTAACATAATCCTGATGGGATTTCCACACATTTTAATGCTGGTAAAAACAACGTAAGGAATACATTCTTCCACTACACACGGCCTAGCCTCTAAATCTGGAGGGGCCTGTACTCCAGAGTAGGTGGCCCCACATTGGGTGGAGATGTCACGTCCGCAGCCTGCCCTACATGCTGGTGGCCTTTCCCAATGGCTTGGACCCTGTCAGAGTCATTTCCCAGCTACCTATTTTTTTGTATCTGGAGGCTGCAGTCCCAGGCCTCAGTGTGGGTGGGGAGGAGGCACCCTGCACTGCCAGGTGAACGCTCCCCAGGGAGGGTCTCATAAAGCAGGTGTGGGAGCAGTGTGCTTGGGACCTGAAAGACTCTCATTTACGTGGCTCACACCCACATGGGAGTCTCCAGTACTGCAGGAGAACCAGCAGGTGAAGGGAGGGCCCCACTCCCTCCAGCAGCCCCTACAGATGATGCCAGCTGGGTGCCTGAGTGGGAAGAGGAGGATGTGAAAACCCACTGCAGGGTCAGACTTGGCACAGCAGCCTGGTTGTTTTCAGTGGACTGTGTGTTGGGTTGAGGACAGTTCACCCACTCTGTCTTTGGCAAACTGTAGGGATGGGCCAATTTCTGTTTTTTGATGTATAATCAGAGAAAGAAAAATATATCATGGGCCTTATTTAAGAAGACTGTAATGCACAGGGGGAGTTAGCAAAGGTCAGACTATGGAGAGGAAGAGCTTGCCTTTGACAATGATTTTTCTACAGAAAATAAAAGATATAAAACATGATAGGTGCTCCCAATAAGACACAAAAAGTATGAAAAACAGGGTGCAGGAGGAGATATAGGGACAAGGAATCCCATATTCTTTAAACCTAAGACAACTAGGTCTCCTTCCCTGTCAGGGCTGGCCATTTCTCACCCCATGCCTTTGTACAGGCCATCCCTTCTGTGGGTCTTGCCTCTCTTCAAGTCATGGCCAGGGCCTGCTCATGGCGCCCACCCCAGGCCACGCCCCCTCCTCCTGCAGCCAGCACAGCTGCTGCAGGTGCCTAGTCACGGCTTTCTCTGTACACCAGCACAGCAGGCTTCGTGCTCTGGTACTGGAGACTTTACATAGTATTATCATTTATAACGGAGTAACTGTGAGTCCTCAGCGACAGGGCTTGTATTTCATCTACCTCTATAAGCAAACCCATCATAGTTTCTGATGTACAATAAGTGAGAGCCCCAGAAAGACAAGAGGAAAAGCCAATCTCTTTTTAAACAAGGACCTCAACAGTTGCCCATGGGACAAAGATGAGAGGGAACAAGACAATGAGAAAAAGAACTGAGGCATCGTGAGACTCTACAATGCTCAGAAAACTAAAGCACCAATGACACCAAAGGAGCATGTGACAGCTCGTTCCTGCCTTTCAAAGAATGGCAGGTTTAGCGTATTGTCACAAACCAACTCAGCGACTTTTGGGAGGTGATACAATGGCAACAGACGGCAACTCTTCATAAGAGACGAACGCAACAGCAGCAATCCTCAACCTAAAAGTAGACACTCCAAGTTTATTAACAAGCTGATTAAGGGAAACTTCACAGCATTTCCGCTTAGAAACAGTGTGCTCAAGTCCCCAGACCAGACCACAAAGGCTTATGTAACCTGGAAGGTTGCTAGATTATACCCAAACTGAGCTGGGTTGCACAAAGTATAAGTGAAATGTGGTTCTGCTCCATCACCATATAGCCAAATGATCACTTCACCGGAATGATAGTTTCTTCCTCTCTCCACAGATGTGCTGGGCATCAGCTAGAATACTGCGTGAGAGGCAGCTTTGAGAAGGATGCTATGCTCTTAAACAATGGGGGCTCCTCTTAGTGTGGCTCCTATGAAACCTAATTACCTGTGAAAATACGGTCTTGTGGAACAGTGTGTATTTCTTTCTGCTCTGAGACTCCAGGGACTCATTTTCACCATGACAGCAGAAGCCCGGGATTTCTCTCTTTGTCCCTGGAGGCTTAGGGGTTTGCGATCGAGCTCTCACATGCTTGGGGAATAAAAGTTGTCTGCAGGATGTACATTCAAGTGTCAACCCAAGTGTCTACTGATTTGTGTGAGAAAATCATTAAGGAGATAAAAATCAGGTTGACAGCAATACGTCAAAATATTTCAAGATGCCAGAGTTTGCAGTGGCAGCTCACATGGAGATGAGGTCAGGGTGGGAGCAATCAGCCACCTGCTGACCCTTATGTCAATAGTGTGATGGAAGCATCTCACTTCCTCTTCTGAGATACAAGCCCTTGTTTCTGGTGATGGCAGCTCCTGGGGAGCATATGCTTGTTGACAATTTATCCTGCCCCAAGGGGCTGTTCTTCGTACTTTAGAGGCCGTTTTCTGGGCAGTCGGCCTCTTGCTTAATTCTAAGCATACATGCGCAACACTGTGGTGATGTATGTCACACTTCGCACTCGCCTGAGCAGCAGGTGAACATCTGGAGTCTCCAGCAGGTTGAGTTCAGAGAAGCCAAATGCTCTAGGAAGCTTTCTTTAAATAATAAAAAGTGCTTCAGGTAAGAATTTGTCTGAATTCCAGGGCTGGCCAACACACTCACAGTATCATTCCAGAGCAGAAGAAGGTGAGGAACTCCTCTTCCCTCTGAGACTTGAGCCAACAGGCCGGTCCCATCAGTGGGCACGGCCCATCCCTGCTGAGGGATCTATGTGTCTGCCTCATTCAGTGACCTGCCGTGCGGTGGCAGAGGCCAGACCTGCAGTGGAAGGCTCTTCCCTAATTGGCTTTATTCCACTTCCCACCTCCTTCCTTCTCTGTGAGTTGTGTGCTCAATGCCTTCCTGCGCTATCTCCCTAGCTTCTGGCTCACTTTTTTTCTGTCTTGATTTAGCTGTCCCTAAGCTAGCATGATTCAGTTGTCCCTCCCAGTATCAATGATTGGCTAACAGGTATCAGGACCTGTCTGGCTTTAGGGGGTGCCCTCTTTTAAGGACTACCCAAACAAATAGGCCTAGAAGAGAGGTTTTGGCACTCTTAGGACACCTCCCTAGATTCTCACACTTAAATTGCTGTCCCAGACAGACAGGAATCATGTTCCAATCTGCATGGACAATGAGGAAAAAACGGCAAAGCTGTCAAAAGCGCATGTGGCTCTCCCACTCTTCCCACTGAGCCTCCTGCTGTGAGTTTCCTGACGATAAACCCGGCCCGATGTCCAGTCACGCCGAGGATGAAGGCAGCCAGGCTTTGGGCCTCGGGCAAGCTTATCTTACTGCTTACTACCAAGGCCTCAATCAGTTCATCTTCAGGATGCTGCAGAACTGATTTGCAAAGCAGCAAAGTGAAATATTTTTTGGAGTCAAAGTCCTTTCTGTATCATTCATATTTCATGTCAAATACTTTCTCTATTTTTCTTTTTTTTTTTTTTTTTTGAGACAGAGTTTCGCTCTTGTTGCCCAGGCTGGAGTGGAGTGGTGCTATCTTGGCTCACCATAACCTCTGCCTCCCGGGTTCAAGCGATTCCTCTGCCTTAACGTCTTGAGTAGCTGGGTTTACAGGCGCTTGCTACCATGCCCCGCTAATTTTGTATTTTTAGTATAGATAGGGTTTCACCATGTTGGTCAGGCTGGTCTTGAACTCCTGACCTCAAGTGATCCACCTGCCTGGGCCTCCCAAAGTGCTGGGATTACCAGGCATGAGCCACTGCATCTGGCCTATTTTTTTTTTTAAAGTAAAAAGAAAAAAAAAAAAAGAGTCTTTTTTACTACCACTAGCATGACAAAGTCCCCTACTGGTTTCTGTCCAGCCTCCCCAGCTGGTTGTTTTAAATTTATGTGAAAAGGAAAAGGAATACCATTTCTCAATGCATTTCAGCCTAATCAGATGTACTAAGAACTAAGTGAGAAGCACTCCAAAGATAAAAACTGAATTTTAACTTAGGAAAGATGGCATCTTTTACCATAGGCCTGAGCAAAACCACACAGCAGGGAACAAAAGATGTGACTGAAATCCTGGATCTGCAATGAGCTGTGTGACCTGAGATAGATTACTTAGGCTCTTTTGTCACTGTCCTCATTTATAGACAGAAAAGAGTGAGAGATTCTAGTCTTTCCAGGCCTACCATGTTATAAGTCTATGACTAAAATTAACCCGAGGCAATAAATCCTACCCCATTAATTTATTTACGAGCCTAAAAGAAATAAAAACCTAAGAAAATATAAATATTTAAAACCAAACAATTTAAAAATGTGATCCAAAGAAAGGCTTCTTCGTTGTTATTGCATATCTCTCTATTAGAAACATTTGGCCATCTAAGGAAAATGCTGAAACTCGGCTTTTCCCTAACAAACAAGTGTAGCATGAGCTTTAATAAGGTCGACTTTGGATCTCATTCCTCTTGACTATTTTGAGGTGGCTCTCCATTTATTCGTAATCGGTCTATCAGTATATCTCCATATATGTGTATACACGCGCGCGCACACACACACACACACACACTAAAGAACAAAATAAGAAAGTGAAGAAAGACCAAAGTTAGGTCTAACCAAAAACAGGGGAAATGAAACTTACAGGAGCTGCCGAGTTTTTGACTGTGACACTGGGGGTGGTTGCTCGCAGGGCCCCACTCACTCCGTGGTAGTATTTGAAGCAGATCTTAGTTTCAGCTGAAAGACAAACACAAAACGAGACTGAGAAGCAGGGTATAACCCAGGGAGAGACAGCTATGGCTGCAGAGGACATCTCTAGGAATTGCAATCTAATTCCCCTATGAGCAAGCTGGGCCACACTCAACAATGATGCTCCTCATGTGGCCTCAGGACAGGTCTGACTTCTTCCTAAAACTGTGACATGAAAATTGTTTTGGCCTTAAGATTTTTGTATCCAAGTTAAATACATTATTTAGACTTCTGAGCATCCATCCCACCCCATTAGAGATCATTGCTTTTAAACCCTTAGTTCTAAGATGTGATGTGGGTAGATGCCTACCCCTGTCTGTTTCTTCTGTAACGTATTGTTATTTAATTCATTGTGATTAATATCTTGGTAATTTGCAGGAAGTCTTTGAAAAGTTACTGAAGTACATGGGAGGGAGGCATATTTTCTAAACTCCTGTACTCATCAATGATAATCTCTTTGCATCACAATTTGTTTTCCTTCAAAGTTCTATAGATGTAGCTGGTAGTGGTAGCACACATCTGTAGTTCCCAGCTACTTGGGAGGCTGAGGCAGGAGGATCACTTGAGCACAGGAGTTTAAGGCTACAGAGAGCTATAATCATACCAATGTATTCCAGACTAGGTAACAGGGAGAGACTCCATTTAAAAAAAAATGTTCTATAGATGTTAAGCAGAATACAAAGAGTTTAGTGGGATCAGACTGGGTATGAATTTCAGCTCCATTCCTTACAATCTGTGAGACAATGAATAAGTCCCTGTACCCCATGTTAAAATAGGACTTTATAAGATGTTGGTTAAGCAAATAAAAGTTCTCATGTTCAATTAAGTGCTCAGTAAATGTTAGTGATTATGATGACGTGATGACTAACTGACAATACCATGAATCCATTTCCTTCCGGTATTTAGTTCCGCAGAGGGCAAGATCCGTAGCCAACATGAGTTTAGTTCATTTGAAGGTGACTTGCCTTCCCCAATTCACTGTTGATAGGATTTGTTTCCTTAAAATTTAAAAAATTTACCAGGCTATGTCTTGGTCCCTTATATTTTGTTTGAAGCAATATGAGAAATCTCCAATTTGAGATTTTTTTCTCTCAAATATGAAAATTTGCCTTCAATTATCATATTAAAATAATGTCTACAATTTTCTTAGCATGCATTTAAAATTTGCTTAGAATGGAAAATATGAAAAATGAAGATATGTATAAATAAAATAATCTTCTGAGGTTTTTCGCATACTTGAGAGTATAAACTATAGAATAATGTATTTTGTTTTTCTTTTAAATTGACATTATGAATTAAGCATGGCCAACTATTATTTAAAACTTCGCAAATAACATTACTTATTATATAGAACTGAACAGATTTACACGTTGCAAATATTTCCTATATTTTGAAATTCAGATTTTTCTCTGAAAATCAATGACTTTTTACAAATTATTTTTTAAGTTCAAATTTTCTCCCTAGGACAATGGAGCAAAAATCCATTCTATCTTTCCTCCTTAAAAACAGAATCTCATCCATTCTATCTTTCCTCCTTAAAAACAGAATCTCAATTTCATCTGAATGATAATGTCTGGCTAAAGTACTACATCTTGCAGCCTCCCTGGCAGATAACACCTATGCAGTTTACCATTGTTATTTTAGGATCTCTGTTATATGTAGCTAAACCTAAACCTAACTGATACGTAAAGTTTTCCTCAACCCAGAAGATACGAACATTGCAGTAGTCTTCCTTAGGTTAAAAGATAGGGGCCTGGTGCGGTGGCTCACGCTTGTAATCCCAACACTTTGGGAGGCCGAGGTCAGGAGTTCAAGACCAGCCTGGCCAACATGCTGAAACCTCATCTTCACTAAAAATACAAAAATTAGCTGGGCATGGTGGCGCACTCCTGGTAATCCCAGCTGCTCAGGAGGTTGAAGCAGGAGAATCGCTGGAACCTGGGAGGTGGAGGTTACAGTGAGTTGATATCACGCCATTGCACTCCAGCCTGGGCAGCAGAGCAAGACTCAGTCTCAAAAACAAACAAACAAAAAGATATGAATATTTTAGGGATCCTCCCTTCTTGTGGCCAATTACTTTCCAAATAACACTTTACACTTCTACCAGGAAATGTGACTCTGATCATCTCATAGAACCCTTCTTAGCATTGAGCATCATCACTTAAAAATAAGCTTAAAATACAATCCCATTATTTTTATTTCATTTATTTGATTATTAGAATTAAACTTTTCATTAAATCTTAATTAGCTATTTAAATCTTTTTTTTAAGCCATTGAATTTTTATTTCATTTATTTGATTATTAGTAGAATTAAACTTTTTCATCAAATCTTAATTAGCTATTTAAATCTTTTTTTGAAGCCATTGAATTTCAGTTGTTCAGATTTTCCACTGCCTGGGTGATGCCTAGGTGCTTACCAGTCCCTCTGTTAGTGGACGTATTCTTACTTAGATATGCCTGTACTTTCAATTTCCTTCCTGAGTCACTTTCTCTACAGTTCTTTCACATGTCTGTTGATTGTCTTTTCAAGCTCTTGGTAGACAGCCTTATAACCCAGTTGCGTATTTATTCTCCAAGACACCTCAAAGTTGTCCCCATGTTAGGTCTACACACCCAGATCCAATACTACGTTGGCTTGAAAGGCAAGTTTCCTGTAAGTCAGGGATCAGGGAAGGACCCTGAATAAAGGAGTGAGCCATCTATCTAGTTAATCACAATGAGTTAGTGTTGCCTAGTGCATGAGTTACTCTGCCTGTAGGTGCCGGTGGGATCAGCATGGAGGGGCCAAATGGCCTCGATGTCAGCTTAGTTGGTTGGAAGGGACTTTTAGGTGCCAGGAATCCCGAATGGTCACTACTAGATTTTCATTTAAAGAAAAAATTATTTCAATGCCTTTGAGCAAAAAGCTCAGGGAAATTACATATAATCTTGCATTGAACCCTATTGCTAGATGAGCAGACCAGGACATATTTTGAGCCAAGAATTCATGGAACCTTTCAAACTCTGTACTCTTCTTTGTTTCTTCTATTTTTCATTTGTTATTGATACATAATAGATGTACATATCTTTAGGATACATGTGATGATTGAATACATTCTTATAATTTGTAAAGATGAAATCAACGTAATTGCAACATACATCATCTTAACTATTTATCTTTTTTTTTGTGCTAGAGACATTTGAATTATTCTCTTCTAGCCATTTTGAAACATACGATATATTGTTACAAAATTATACTAACTCTACGGATCTATCAAACACTAGGTCTTATTTCTTCCACCAAACTGTATATTTGTACCCATTAATCTCTGTTCACCCCTTTCTTCCTTCTACCTTTCTTGGTCTCTTGTAACCGTCAATCTACTCTGTATTTCCATGAGATCTGCTTTTTAAGCTCTCTCATATGAGTGAGAACATGCAATATTTATCTTTCTGTGCTTGGCTTATTTTACTTAACATAATGACCTCCAGCTCCATCTATGTTACTGCAAATGACAGAATTTCATTCTTTTTTATGGCTGAATAATATTACATACCACATTTTCTTTATCCACTCATCTATTAATGGGCACTTAGGTTGATTCCATATTTTGGCTGTTGTGAACAGTACTGCAATAAACATGTGGGTGCAGACATCTCTTCGATATATTGATTTCCTTTCTTTTGGCTGTATATCCTGTAATAGAATTGTCGGGTCATATGGTAGTTCTGTTTTTAGTTTTTTGACAAATCTGTTAGTTTTTCATAGTGGTTGTACGAATTTACATTCCCATCAGAAGTGTATGAGGGTTCCCCTTTCTCTATGTTCTTGCCAGCATTTGTTACTCCCTCTCTTGTTTTAACTGGGGTGAGATGATAATTCATGGTACTTATGGTTTGCATTTCCCTGATGATTACTGATGTTGAGCATTTTTTGTTTTATACACGTGTTGGCCATTTGTCTTTTTTAAGAAATGTCTACTCACATCTTTTGCCCACTTAAAAATCAGATTTTTTTTTTTGCTCTTGAGTTATTTAAGTTTCTTGCTTATTTCGGTTATTAATTCCTTATCAGACGGATAGTTTGCAAATACTTTCTCCCATTCTTTGGCTTGTCTCTTCACTTTGTTGATTGTTTCCTTTGCAGTGCAGAAGCCTTTCAGCTTGATATAATCCTATCTGTCAACTGTTGCTTTAGTTGCCACACAAAGAAATCAGGTCTTACACAAAGAAATCTTTGCCCAGACCAATGTTCTGGAGTGTTTCCCCAATGTTTTCTTTTAGTAGTTTCAGTTTTAGGTCTTAAATTTAAGCCTTTAATCCATTTTGATTTCATTTCATTTCTGTGTATGATGAGCAAAAGGGGTTTAGTTTCATTCCTCTGCATATGGATTTTCAGTTCTCTCAGCATCATTTATTGAAGAGACTGTTCTTTCCCCATTGCATGTTCTTGGCACCTTTGTTGAAAATGGGTTGGCTATAAATACCTGGATTTATATCTGGGTCCTCTATTATTACATGTTCCACTGGTCTGTGTGTCTGTTTTTTGCCATTATCATGATGATTTGGTTACTTCACCTTTGTAGCATATTTTTAAGTCAGGTAATATGATACCTCCAGCTTAGCTCTTCTTTGTTCAGGATTGCTTTGGTCTTTTGTGTCTTTTGTGGTTCCATATATATTTTAGGATTAGTTTTTCTATTTCTATGAAGAATGCCATTGATATTTTGGTAGAGATTGCATTGAATCTATACATTGCTTTTGGTAGAACTGTCATTCAGTTCATATTAGTTCTTCCAACAAATAAGCATGGAAAATCTTTCTATTTTTAAAAGTTTCCTTCAATGTCTTTCATCAATATTTTGCAGTTTTCCTTGTTTGCTTTGCTGGTTAAATTGAGGCCTAGGTATCTCATATTCTTTGTAGCTATTGTAAATGGGATTGCTTTCTTAATTTCTTTTTCAGATTGTTTGCTTCGGGCATATACGCATGACTTTCATATGTTGATTTTTGTATCCTGCACCTTTGCTAAATTTATCAGTTCTAACAAATTTTTGGTGGAATCTTTATTTTTTAAATATAAGATCATGTCATCTTTGAACAAGCCTACCTTACCTTCTTCCTTTCCAGTGTGGGTGCCCTTTATTTCTTTCTCTTGCCTAATTCCTCTGGCCAGAACTTCTAGTACTATATTGAATAAAAGTGGTGAAAGTGTATATCCTTGTCTTCTTCCACATCTTCAAACAAAGGCTTTCATTTTTTTCCCCCATTCAGTGCTATGTTAGTTGTGGGTTTGTCATACATGGTCTTTATCATTTTGAGGTATGTTCCTTCTGTATCCAGTTTATTGAGGGTTTTTATCATAAAAGGATGTAAATTTTGTCAAATGCTTTTTCTGCATTTATTGAAACGATCCTACGGTTTTTGTTCTTTATTCTGTTAATGGGATGTATCACACTGATTGATTTGTATATGATGAATCATCTTGTATCCCTGCGATGAATCCCACTTGATCACGGTAAATACTCTTTTTAATGTGTTGCTGAATGAGGTTTGCTAGTGTTTTGTTGAGGACTTTTGTATCTATGTTTATCAGTGATATTGGCCTGCGGTTTTCTTTTGTTGTTGCTGTTGTGCCCTTGTCTGGCTTTGGTCTTAGGGTAATGCTGGCCCTGTAGAATGAATCTGGAAATATTCCCTTCTCTTCGATTTTTTTGAAAAGTTTAAGCATCATTGGTGTTCACTCTTCTTTAAATATTTGGTAGAATGCAGCAGTGAGGTCATCAGTTCCTGAAGTTTTCTCTGATGGGAGACTTTTTATTATGGCTTCAGTCTTATTATTCGTTATTGGTTTGTTGTAGTTTTCTATTTCTTCATGGTTCACTCTTAGTAGAATGTATGTATTTGGGAATTTGCCTATTTTTTTTTCTAGGTTTTCCAGTTTCTTGGTTTATGGTTGTCCATAACAGTTGCTGATAACTTTTTGTATTTCTGAGGTCTCAGCTGTTATGTCTTATTTTTTGTTTCTTACATTATTTGAGTATCCTCTCTTTTTTTCTTAGCTATTCTTGCTTTGTTTATACTTTCAAAAAAGCTGACTCTTCATTTTGTTGATGTTTTGGTATTTTTAAGGCATCAATTTAATTGGTTTCTGCTCTGCTCTTTATTATTCCTTTTTTCTGTTTATTTTGGGTTTGGGTTGTTCTTGCTTTTCTAGTTCCTTGAGGTACTTCATTAGGTTGTCTACTTGAAGTCTCTCTACTTTTTTTGATATAGGTGTTTATTGCTATAAACTTCCCTCTTAGTAATGCTTTTACTGTACCCCCTACATTTTGGTATGCTGTATTTCCATTTGATTTGTTTCAAGAAATTTTAAAACTTCTTTCTTGATTTCTTCACTGATCCATTATTGTTCAGGAGCATGTGATTTAATTTCCATGGGTTTGTGTAGTTTCTAAGGTTTCTCTTGTTATTGATTTTGTTTTATTCTATTGTGGTCAGAAAAGATACTTGATATGATTTCTACTTTTTTGAATTTGTTGACACTTGTTTTGTGGCTTAACATAAGGTCTATTCTGAAGAATGTTCCATGTGCTGATAAAAAGAATACGTATTCTGCAGCAGTTGAATAAAGTGTTCTATAGATGTCACTTAGGCCATGTGCTCAGTGTGTAGTTTATTTACAACATTTCCTTGTTAGAATGATATGTTCATTATGGAGAGTTGGATATTGAAGTCTCCTATTATGATCATATTGCAGTCTATCTCTCATTTTAAATCTATTAATGTTTGCTTTATGTATTTGGGAGTTCTGGTGTTGGGTGCATAGATATTTATAATTTTCACAGCTTCTTGCTAAATTGACCCCTTTATCATTATATAGTGATCTTCTTTATCTCTTTTTACAGTCTTTGATTTGTAGTCTATTTTATCTGATGTAAGCATAGCTACTCCTGCCTTTTATGATTTCTGGCTGCATGACATATCTTTTTCCACCTCCATACTTTCAGTCTATATGTGTCTTTAGAGCTGAAGCGGGTTTCTTATAGGCAGCATATAGTTGGGTCTTATTTCTTTATTAATTCAGCCACTGTTTCCCTTTTAATTACAGAATTGAGTATATTTACATTTGTTGTTATTGATAAGTAAGGACTGACTACTGCCATTTTTTTTTGCTTGTTTTCTGGTTGGGTTTTAAGTGCTCTCTTCCTTTCTCCCTGTCTTCCTTTGCGGTTAAGTGTTTTTCTCTGGTAGTATGTTTTAATTTTTTGCTTTTTATTTTTAGTGAATCTATTATAGGTTTTTGCATTTTGGTTGCCATGAGGCTTAAAAAAAAAATCTTATAGATGTAACAAGTTATTTTAAGGAGATGACAACTTATCTTAGAGCACAAAGAATAGAAACAAAGAACAAATAATAATAAAAAAAAAAACCTCTGCAATTTAACTCCATCCTCCCAACATTTGGATTTTATGTTGTCTCAATTTACATATTTTTATACTACTTATCTCTTAATGGGTTGCTATAGATATTACTGTTTTTGATCAGTTTGTCTTTTGGGCTTCCTACTAGAGTTATGAGGAGATTGCACACCACAATTAAGAGTATTAGAGTATTCTTGGTTTGTCTGTGTACTTAATCTTACCAGTGGGTTTTATATCTTCAAATGTTTCCTTTTTACACATTAGTTTTTGTTTTTGCCTTTCAGATTGAAGAATTCTCTTTAGTATTTCTTGTATGATGGATCTGGTGGTAGTGAATTCTTTTAGCCTTTGTTTCTCTGGTAAAGGCTTTATCTCTTCTTCATACCTGAAGGATAACTTTGCTAGATACAGAATTCCTGGGAGATAGTTTTTTTTGTTTGTTTGTTTTTTGTTTTTTTCCTTTTAGCACTTTGAAAATGTCATGCCACTCCCTCTTGGTCTGTGTGGTTTCCATTAAGAAGTCTGTTGCCTGATGAATTGGAGCTCCTTGATATGTTCTTTGCTTCTATTCTCCTGCTGCTTTTAGAATGCTGTCTTTGTCCTTGACCTTTGAGAATTTGATTATTACGTTTGGGATAGCCTTATTTGGGTTGAATTTGTTGGATGTTCTCTGATCTTTCTGTATCTGGATGGATGTATACCTCTTTCTCAAGTTTTGGAAAGTTTTCTGTTATTTCTTTGAATAAGTTTTCTACTCCTTGCTGTTGCTCAATTTCTTTTGAACACCAATCATTCTTAGATTTGGTCTTCTGAGGTAATTTTCTATGTCTTGTAGGTGATCTTTGTTTCTTTTTGTTCTTTTTTCTGTTTTATTCTCTGTGTATTTTCAGATAGCCTGTCTTTGAGCTCAGATTCTTTCCTCTGATTGATTCAGTCTGCTGTTGAGAACTTATAATAAATTTTTCATTTCCGCAAATGTATTTATCAGTTCTAAGATTTGTTTTATTTTTTAAATTATTTCAATTTCTTTGTTAAATTTCCTTGATATATTTCTGTGTTATCTTGGAGATCACAGAGTTTCTTTAAAACTATTATCTTCAGTTCTTAGTCAGGGAGTGCACATATTGCTGTCTTATTAGGGTCAATTGCTAGTTCTTTGCTTTGCCCATTGAGGAGGTCATGGTTTTCTATTTGCTGTTTTTCTTGTTGATATACAAGTATGACTTTGCATTGAAGGATTATTTATTGCAGTCTTCTCCATGTGGCTTTTTTGCTTTGTTTTGTTTTTTTGGATATGTTTGTGAAGGGATTCTTTGTAATTTACCTATTGATACCTTTCTTTCCCCCCCCCTACTATTTACAGTTGCCTCCTTTTTGATACTAGATGGCAAGTTAAGCCTGGGTTTGTCTCAGTTCTAGTAAACAATCAGATTGCTGCCCATCCTGAATGGAGGAGGTCCCAAAGGGGTTATTCCAGGACTATGGAAAGGCTGAATAAGGGCTCATGCCAAGGAGATCTGTGGAACAAGCTTTCCACGGCATGGTGCTGCTGAACACTCACCCTGATTTGGTGTCTCCTTTGGCTGAGCTGTATTGCAGAGTTTCCAGGGGTGGTGGTCCTTCCTCCTTGCTTTGTCTATGGTTGCTCTGAGGGATAGTTCTCCCTTCAGGCACCCCCAATGCTTCTTGTGGGTTGAAGCAGAGACAAGTCTCCTGCCAGGGAACCCAAAATGATGGGGAAGCTGGTTGTCTACCTCCATTTCACTTTTTCCAGTGTAGAATCATGAGTTGGGGGGAAATTTTCCAAGCACTTGGTGCCTGGTAGATTGAGGGGAGAAGCATTGTGGATATGAAAGTCTAATTGTCTTACCATCTGCTCAGAGTTTTTTTCACTGCTTTGTAGCCCTGGGAGCTGTCTTATCCTTACATCTGAGTTCTGGGATATTGCTGGTAATCATCTTGGTGCTGTACACATGTTTTAAATTTTCTGTGGGAGGAAGTGAAGTCAGCTTACTTCTATACTACCATTTTGGAAATGCACATCATGATACTCTTCTGAGAAGTTGTTGACAAAAGTTGTTTTCCCTTTTTCTTAAACAGGTATTTTAATACTATGTTCCAGTATTTAGCAACTTGATGATGAATTGATCTTCCTCTTATTTAACCTAAATACCCCTGTAATTTAAAATTATTTCCCATTCTAACTCGAAAGAGATATTAAATCATTAAAGTTTCTTCTTATTTAGGGATGGGCTATGAATGAAAGCCACCCATAAATATTAAAACACATGCACCAATAATACATATATTTATATTTTCAAGTTTGGGCAGGGATGACCATATCATTCATGAAGTAGAGCAAAACTGAAGTTTCTACCACTATAAATATGTATATTTATACAAAGATTGCAACTATAATCATTTAAGGGCATGTATTCAGAGAGTACAGATTGTTTCACTTCAGTTTAGTATCACTTAAAGAAATGAGAAAATTGCTTCCCCCTCCCCACCTTCCTACACTATTAAGGGATTAGCAGGCCAGCTGCAACGCTTGAGACACCAGTACGCAATGATGATGGTAGACCTGAGTAAGCAAAATGTTCAATTAAGTTTAAAAGCAAGGACTTAAATTGGTCTTAACAGTTAATTAGTACTTACTATGTACCAGGCCATTAATAATATTTTCTAATTTGATCCTTGTAAGGTCGGCTGCCTCGCCAGGAGCTCGGACACGCCCACCCCTCCCTAAGCCTGGAAACTACCTGAGCCTTCCGCGCTTACCTGAGCTCTGTCACGTAGCTTCCCTAACGCCCACCTCTGCACTCCCCGCCCAAACCTGCACTCGGCACCTAGCCCGCCAAAAAACCCCGCCGAAATTTAAAAAACCCTGCTTCCCAATATCCAATTGATTGTCCCATGCTTTGTTTCCCAA
>PVKV010030443.1:0-22267 GCA_004027835.1 Alouatta palliata | reverse complement strand
TGATGGAGATGATGGAGTGATGGAGTGACGGAGATGATGGAATGATGGAGATGATGGAGATGATAGAGATGATGGAGTGATGGAGATGATGGAGATGATAGAGATGATGGAGTGATGGAGATGATGGAGTGATGGAGATGATGGAGATGATCGAGGTGATGGAGTGATGGAGTGATGGAGATGATGGAGTGATGTAGACGATGGAGATGATGGAGTGACAGAGATGAAAGAGTGATGGAGATGATGGAGTGATGCCTCTAGGCTCTCAGAAATCTGCTTTTATGCTAGACCCTAAATTAAGTGTGAGGGAAGAATGAAGGTATTTTTAGTCTACTATGGACTCAAAATTTAGCCCCTGTATGGTTTCTTCATAGCAAATTGGCTGAATTTTGACTATCATAGTCAGAAGTCTGGGGCAGACCCTATCTAAGATTAGTGAGTAGAGAGTGGTAAAAGAATAGGAGGAGACTGGAAATGCCTGGCCAGAGGAAATAGTCAAAGTGGTTGCCACACGGGCGGATGGGGAGATGGTTGAGGCCAGCACTGCCACCTCCCAGCACAAGCCCTTGGCATTTTTAACCAAATGTACATGTTGTGCTTTCAATGTTGCTTTCGGCAGGAAGGCACGTGGAGCTTTCTGAGCAGTGACCCTGTCCCCCTCACATCGCCTTTAGTTCTCTGAGTGGCCGGCCTCCAGTGGTCCCGTCTTGTTTGAGTGAGGGAGGCTGCCTTGCTCCTGCCACAAGCATCTCTTGCCGGCATCGCCTCTGCCTCTGCGGCTTCCTGTCTGGTAGCTGTCCAGAGGTTTGCACTGGCAGCGAGAAGCCCAGGCCCCTCTGATTCTGCTCCAATTACGCCCACCGTGAGAGGCCTGGCAGGAGCACCATTTCCCTGCCACGTCTTGACCAAAAGAACATCGGCTGGGCAGTCACTTGCTTTCTAACAAACGGTTGGGGAGGAAAAAACCTTTTCCTTTAATCACTTTTGGTTTTTAGTGACAGGAGTCCTGCAAGTTGAACTGGCAAAAGTAGATTAACAGGAGAAAAAGTGTTATTTCATATGCATGTGGGGGCTCCACGAAATGAAATGAAAACCCCACAGCTGGGTGCTGCGTGCTTCGGCACACACAGTGGCGTTCCTCACGGTGGCATCATGCCTCTTCTTCAGAGCCAGTAATATCTTCTCTGAAATATCCTTAAATATGACAAATCTTTGTCTTTAAAGGTAAATTTGAATTTGGTTTTTCAATGCAGACCAAAGTAATTTGGAATCAAGTATTTTACATGAAGTGAGTGATTCAGATGTGCGGTGACACTGACCGAGAAGTCAAAGTGCCCCCAGCTGCTGCGGGGACACCGGGCGGTGCCTGGTCTCATGCACTCGGGACTGCCGCCTATGTGCAGGAGCGCCCTGGACGACCGCCGGCAGTCTCCCCTCTGCGACCTCCTCGGCTGTCACGTGCGGAGGACAACCCTTCACACTTCACAGGGATCTGTTCTGTCGCTTTGCCTCAGAACCGAGGGGCTTCCTTGGACAGTGACGTGGATGGTCGGGGCAAATGGTGCAGCTGCCCCCCTAGAATTAGGTGATCCATGTGCACGGGGCACTGAGTGCTCTGTAAGTAGCTCTTCGTATTTCTTTTAAAGCTAGTTCAGAAACAATGGGGATTTTTGTTAAAGGAAACTGACGTTTCGATGAACTCCAAAATGGCACCCAGACTTCCCTCCACACACCAAGTCTGCGTGTCCTTTTCCCCATGACCTCTGGGCCTGGCCACAAGGTGCAGCTTGACCAAGGGGACCAAAGCGGCCCTGACACCAGCAGAGACTTGGGAAGTGCTTGGAAAGGCGTGGATGTCCCCACTCTTGCGGTGGGAACCTTCTGCTGCCTGCTGTGTGGACAGTCCGAGTTGGCCTCTCGAGAATGAGGGAGTGAAGGGCGGAGACCTCAGGTGCCCCGAGGCCGCATCTCTGCCAAGGCCTCGCACGTGTGAGGGAGGCCCTCCTAGACCCAGAGAACCTTCCAGCCAGTCCTCCCCGTTTTGGGAAATGATGCTGCTTCCTTTATGCCATCAGGCTGGTGGTGATTTGTTATATAACCAATTGAGAGGTTTTTTTTTTTTTTTTTTTTTTTTTTGAGCTGGGCAAATTGCTTTAATGTGTAACAGTAGGCCAACTGGGGAGGACAGGACCCCAAGCCCCAGCCTTTCTCCTGATACCCTCGGACCTGTGTGCCTGGGCCAGTCCCATGCCTGCCCCAAGCCCTGAGGCCCACAAGTCCCAGAGAAGAGTGGGAAAGAAAGTTGGGTCATTGCAGCTCAGCCCCAAGAGTTCAGGGAGGAAAAAACGGGCTAGTTGAATTTGGCCTTGGAAAAATCCATTTCCGGATGCTGATCCATGAACTTCTTCAGAATCTCCTGTTTCTTCTGTTGGTCTGAGGTTGGCAGCCCCATGGACTTCTGTCTCTGGTCATACATCATCTTTTCCACCATGCTGCGGGTCTCACTGTCCAGGTCTGACAACTTGGAATTCTCAGGGTTAATCTTCTTGGTGTTGATCTCAGGGTCACTGGTCACCAAGCGGCTCCACCATTCCATCTTATTGATCTTCTCCAGATGCACAGTCACCACCTTCCCATCCTCAATGAGCCATGAGCTCTCCTCCACCTTCACTTCGTTGTAGAGCTCCCCACTGATGATCGCTGGCTGCCCCTTGAGCCCCACCCGGAGGTGCCGCCGCTGGATGTCCACCACGACGTCCTTCCCTTTCAGCCGAAAGTTCACACGGAAAGGGACTGCCAGGTCCAGTTCCGACAGGGTCTGGGTCCAGCGGTAATTGGGCAGGTCTGCCCCGTTGCCTACGTTGGGCTTCAGTTTTCCTTTGTCCTTCTCGTCTTCCTCCTCATTATCTTCCTCAGTCTCCTGCTTCCCTGGGGAGTCAAGGCTGCCGTTGTTGAGCTGGGCCTCATGAGTCTCTGCATCCTTTTTCTGGTCAATCTCTAGCTGCAGCCTCTCTGCCTCTTCATCAGTTAGCTCCTTGATCTGAGGCCCTGAGGTCTCTGACTTGGCTTCTTTGGCCAGCCTGGCTGCCCGCTCTGCCTGCTCCCGCCGCTCAGCCTCCTGCCGGGCTCTCTTCTCCCGCCGGGCCTTCTGTGCCAGCTGATTGTGGTGGCTGAAAGTCTGTGTGATAAGCTTCTCCGCCATCCCCTCTTCTCCACCAACGAAAAAGTCTGTTTTGCGTCGAAGGAAGCTGAAGAAGGTGTTCACAAGCTCCTGCACGCCGCCCTCGTGCTGCTGAGCCATAGCCAGCAACATGCCGTCGAACCGCTCCTCCTCCTGCTCTCCGCCCATTGCGCCGGCTCCGATCCACGTCCCGAGCTCTGCACTCTAGTCCCGCGGTCTCTCCGGACCTTCGCGTCGCGTTGGGCCCAACAGCTCCAGCCGTCCCGAGAGTTTTTTTTAAAGTTAAGAAATAAAGCTAAGGTTCTTCAGTGCGTAAAATCTCGAAGGGAAAGAGATTCTGTATGTTGACGGCGGAAAAGAACACAACACTGTTTTTTTCGTTTATTTGTTTTTCTTTTTTGAATGACTACCTGTTTGAAAATTCCTCTCTAAGAGAGGGAAATTTTATTATAAAAATTCCAGGTTAGGTGTCAGGGACCCATTTGTTATCTTCTCTTGGGCACACGCATCTCAAAGGAAAGTCTGCAATAAAAATACAAAATTCTGCACAATTAATGTCAGCAGTATTCCTCCCCTGTAGCAGTAACCGATACTCCAGGTGAGTGGTTCTCAGAGTGTGGTCCCCAGGTGAGGTGATCTTCCTGCTTTGCCCTACGGCTGCTCCAGGTTCAACGCCGGAAAGTCCCAGATCCTAGCAACCCTCCTTCGCCCCTGGCAGACTGTGGGGCTGTCACCCTATTCTGGGACCAACCGTGAAGCATCACTTGGGACGTGGATGAAATGTGAATTCTGGGCCGCACCACAGACCTGCTGAACAGGATCTCTGGGGGTTAGGGTGAGGGTCAGGTCGGCTGGGCAGTGATGGTGCAGCTAAGGGTGGGCTCTTGGGTCCAGGTTTAATCTGGGGAAAGCCTGGGAGGGACTGGGTTTGACAGAATCTGCCCCTGGTGCCAAGCGTGGGGGCAGAGCTGGAATCCCATCAGACGGTGGGCAGACCTGCAACTGACCACCACTCTCTGCCGAGGGGAGGGGTCTTCACAGTGCTCCCTCCACCAGACTCAGGAGCGGGAAGCCCGGTGGCTCCCGGGGATGGCTTTCCAGGCTCCTCCTTTCACTCGGGGCGTTGCCAGTGTTTCCCGCAGGTGGTACATGTGAATGGTCCCTGTTGGAAAATTCCGAGTCAAAGCAATGGTTGAGGCGGGCCCTGGAAGACCAGCTGTGATGTATTTGCAAAGCACTTTACACCATCAGCGGTGGTGAAGGGAACCTTATAATGGTAATAACTTAGCACTTGAGTGTATTCCCACCCTTGGAAAGAGCATGGCCTTCAGCCCCAGTAACACAGATTGGTAGGCAGATGTCTTTTGAGGAAAAAAAAATAAAAGGCGGTATTCTGAAGTTCAACACCTGTTTATTTAGTCACATTTTAACATTTACCGAGCTTTGTAGGTGACGTCAGTGTTGTCTGGTCCTGGTGGAAAATATGAACTGCCTCCACCAGAACAGAGAACAGACGTGATAATTAGTGACACACATGCACGTGGCCAAGGACGCCATCGCTCTCTCTTTTTTTTTTTTTTTGAAACAGAGTCTCACTTTGTCCCCAGGCGCCAGGCTGCAGTGCAGTGGCACAATCTCAGCTCCCTGCAACCTCCGCCTCCCGGGTTCAAGCTATTCTCCTGCCTCAGCCTCCCGAGTAGCTGGGACTACAGGTGCACGCCACCATGCCCAGCTAATTTTTGTATTTTTAGTAGAGACGGGGTTTCACCATGTTGGCCAGGATGGTCTTGAACTCCTTACCTCAAGTGATCCGCCCGCCTCGGCCTCCCAAAGTGCTGGGATTATAGGCTTGAGCCACTGCGCCCGGCCTTCTTTTTAAAGGATTTCTTAAGGAGAAAATTTGAGACCAAGACAATGGCCCCATAAATTTGTGTGGCCCCCCTGTTATTTCGCAGTTGCCGTACAGGGAGAACCAAGTGTCATTTGTCACTTTCTGCCATCTGAGAAGTCGCTCTGTGTGATGATTTCCAGGTGCAGCTGCTGTGGTCTCAGGGAAAAACCAGTACATGACGAATGCTTATGAGCCGTTCCCAGCACGGTGGTGAGCTGCAGCCAGAAGAACACACCCAGTCCTGCCAACAAAGGAAGCTGCCTCGACCACAGCAGCCACCTTACAGTTGAGAAAAGCAACATGATTTCACATGATGCACTAGCCATGGCACCCGCTACACATGAGCTCTCAAAACCTCGGCTGCCCTCATCACTTCCTGCCATTCTGGAAGAAAAGTTAAAATTGGGATTAGCAGGAACACGGGCCTCTCAGAGTTTTGAATAAGTAGTGCTGAAATTCATCCTAGAACTTAACCGGGAACCAGGCATCTTAGTGGGTGTTGCAAAGTCACGCAGGGCTGGGGATCCCCAAGCCCTCTGGGTGAGCTGGGCCTTGCCTGTTAGCTCTGTAGACAAGGCAGATTCCAAAGGGCAGTGTGAACGTGCTTGGAGTTTTAAAAAATTCTGTGAGTGCAAAGCCTTTGGATATCAGTCTGTCTTAAGAGAGTCTCAAGCTGATATTTACACAATTGTGTGTCTCGATACACAGTTTAAATGCTGGCATTTAATTTAGAGAAAAAAGAAAATATGAAGTAAAGAAGAGACAAAAGCTATCCTATCAAAATAATCAAATACTATCCAACCATTTTTAAAATTTCTGATTCTGACATGGGGAAAGTGGCTGTAGATGATGCTGATGCACGTCTAGTAGGTGGAGGAAGCCGAGCGGATGCTGCTTGGGGGCTGCGTGGACTCTAGGTTCTCCTGGGGGGCTGGGTGGATTCTGGGTTCTCCTGGGGGGCTGGGTGGATTCTGGGTTCTCCTGGGGGGCTGGGTGGATTCTGGGTTCTCCTGGGGGCTGGGTCAATTCTGGAATCTCCTTGGGGCTGGATGAATTCTGGATTCTCTCTGGGGGATGGGTCAATTCTGGGTTCTCCTTGGGGGCTGGGTGGATTCTGGGTTTTCCTAGGGGGCTGCATGGATTCTGGGTTCTCCTGGGGGGCTGGGTGGATTCTGGGTTCTCCTTGGGGGCTGGGTCAATTCTGGAATCTCCTTGGGGGCTGGGTGGATTCTGGATTCTCTCTGGGGTATGGGTCAATTCTGGATTCTCCTTGGGGGCTGGGTCAATTGTGGATTCTCCTTCGGGGCTGAGTCAATTCTGGGTTCTCCTAGGGGCTTGAACAGTTGCTTCTTCTTACCTGTCTTGTCAACTCTGTGCCTTAAACCAACTTAACAGTCAAAGAAAATGAAAATTGTATGTGCTTCCTACCCTGGGCCTTCTTAATTGTTTGTGGCATTCTGGAGAATTCACCAGCAAGGCTGTTCCCTCTAATTTGTTGGCTCAGAAACTGTTTCTAGGCTTTCCATTTTCTTGACATTGAAAGCTTGCCAAACTCTAACTTTTGTGATCCTTGATTCACTGCTTAAAATAGGTCCTGGGCATCGGTTTAGATCAGCTGCCGAATTGGAAAGGCCTGTTCTCAGACACAGCAGTGATTGTGATGCTGCAGGTTGCTCTCACTGGGATCTACCTTGTGATTCTCATTTGGGTCTAATCATCTTTCTTTTTTTAAGTTCCTTGTTATCAAGTTGCTTGTTTGAATGGACACGTGGGTAATCTGTGTGTGTGAGTGTGCATGTGAGGTCAGGCCAGGGGAAGTCAGGCCAACACACATGAACAGAAGGCCTGCCCACTGGTCTCTGGAGCCGTTCTGAAGATTCAGAGCGTTTCTTCACTGCTGCCCTCAGGGGCCTTCCTCGCAGACAGCGGAAGGCAGGGGCTGCTGGGGCTGCCACTGGCCATGGCTGAAACTGAGAATTCTTTCGAGGATGGTAAATCAATGACGTGGGCACAGGTGAGATGAGAGCCGGCAGCCTGAGCATCCCCGAAGTTCAGTCTATTCTGTCTTCAGATTTGGATTCACTCCCTGTGGTTTAGAAACCATACTGTATGAGGTTAAAAACAAAACAAACAAATAAAAAGCCTGATTTTCAATTTTCAGAATGAACGAGAAGAGTGCCTGGTGGAGACTGGACTGCTTTTTCTTCTTCGGTGGAGGAGATGAATCATAGCTTCTGCGAGCACGGTGTGTGGCTGGAGTCTCTAGTGCCTTAGTTAGGGCCACATGAAAACACGGATGCTGGGGAAGAAAACTGCAGGAAAGAAACACAGGAACAGACACAGTTCGGATGTAGCAGAGGCGGGATTAGGAGTTACTTCGTTCCCGGTCCCCGATGCTGCCTTCATAGCCCCTGGGGTTGGGGTTGAGGTATTGTAGTTAACCCTGCTGTAAGGGTGAAGCCCGGTCAGGCCAGTGACCTCGCAGCCACACGTGAGCCTCCCGTCAGAGGCTGTCTTCAGAGGCGGCCTTGGGGAGTGGCTCATGTTCTCACTCATCCTTATTCTCCGCTCTCTCCTGACCCCCAAGCTTTCTTCAATCAATCTGAAAGGGGTAAATAGGAAGCTCTGAAGGACATGGCCCCTCAAAGACCCCACATCCTGCAAATTCCCTCGGGGCTGCTCGGGGAGGGCACAGCGAGGCCCCAGGGAATCAGCCCAGCCTCTGTGCCTCGGGTCCTGGACCTGGATGGGCGAGTCCAGGTGCCTGGAGCCGGAACCTGCCCCAGCCCTTCACAGAGCCACATCTCAGGGGACCATTCTGGGCGGGTGTCTGTTTCCAGCTGCAGAGGCTTGAAGCCCAGCTGTGCGCAGACAGTCCTTACCTCTGGGGTGGGCGTGAGAGTCGAGAGGCAGGAGCTTGTGGGGTGGCAGCTCTGGACCCTGAGCTGAAGCATGCACCTCTCCCAGCTTGAGTACCCACCAGTCACACGTGGGGCCCCCACGGCCTCCCTTCAGCCTCTTCACAGGAAGCATGAAGATGGGCTGGGCCAGGGAGGGGAGTTGACTTGAATAGGACATTTCAAACTGCCAGTCACTACCGGGGGCCAAGGTTTAACGAATGACTCTGGAAAAGACGGGGTGGGGGAGGGCAGTGAGACACTCCCAGTGGGAGGAGGCTCGGAGCAGCCGCACTCAGCTCAGCACACGCTGAGAAGGGCCTGTCAAGGCGATTTCACTGTGCAGGCCTCATAGTGACGCGCACACGCCCGGGTGGCCGGGCCTTCTCACAGTGAGGCTGCGTGGTGCAGCCGGTGCTCCCACGCCACAGACCCGCGTGCAGGCTCCCGTACTGAACACCGCAGGTGACTGCAACACAGTGTGTGTATGTAGTGTGTGGTGTATGTGTGTATATAAGCGTCTGTGTGCATCTAAACACAGCTAGCACGGGAGGGGCAGTGAGAACACGGTGCTACAGTCCTGTGGGACCGCCCTGGCTGACCACAGCTTTGTGATGTGGTGCGCGACTGTATTTCCACCGCGTGACAGATGTCAGCGACCCCAGAGCATGGGTTTGTGTAATTTCATAACTCTATAAACCTATGAAATTGAATTTTTAGTCATGGCTTTGTTCAACAGCCAGCTTGCAAAATGCCTGAACACATAGCGATTGGTGGTCACGAGCTCGCACTTCCAGCGCAGCCGCCGCTCACACCGTCTGCTTGAGGGGTCTGACGCTCATTTAGAAGCTAAGTTCACTAGGTTAGTCTAAGAAGCTAGAACAGAATGTCAAACACCAGGATGCAGCCTGTCCAGGTGGGATAAGCATTGTTTCATGAAATTTTTGTATGTGTGTGTTGGGCCCTGGGCTGAGGTGTTTTTGCTTTTGTGGGTCTTTCAATAGGTTGGACACATTTGGCTCCTTTACACCCGGGGCTGGTTGGCTTGGAGAGCAGTGGGGCTTCAACCGGCTGCCCAACAGCCACGCCTCCCAGAGGGTGGAGAGAGCCTGTCTGCAGAAAGCCTGCTTGCTTCCTGAGGGGCAGACACAGTGCCCTGAGAGGGAGAAGGTTCTGGAACAGGGGGCCCAGAGGAAAGCCTGCAGCGGGAGCCAGGGTCATGGCGCCGAGCAGCTGCCCTCCACCCGTCTTGGACCCGCTGTGAGGCTTCCTGCAATCAAACCGCAAGGACAACACTGTGCCCACAAGACCTTGAGGTTTCTCCCAGCCTCAACCTTCCTCTCATGACAACAAGGCACCCATTTCCACTCAGGGCAGGGCTGGTAAACATGAGGTCACGCCCTTCCTGTGAGGGAGGTTCGAGTTCCCACAGCAGAGGCCTTGGGCAGGTGGCGGCTGTGGCAAGAGCAGGACGGGGCCAGGGTGCTGGTGTCCACTACCACACGGTCCTCTTGCTTTAAACAGTTCTCTTTTGAGATGATTGCAGATTCACACACAGTCGTAGGGAATAATGCAGAGAGCCTGGGCCCTGCACCCAGTCCCCCACAGCAGCACCTGGCAAAGCAGGGAGTGGTCACCAATGGGATCCAGTGCTCTGCGGGGATGGCACCAGCAGCACCTGCACTTGTGTGTGTGTATGTGTGCGTGTGTGTGTGCTTGTGTGTGTATGTGTGAGTGCATGTGAAGGAGCATGTGTGCATGTGAAGGAGTGTGTGTGCATGTGTGTGTGTGGATATGTGTGAAGGAGAGTGTGTCTGTGCATGTGTGTGAGGGAGTGTGTGTATGTGCACGTGTGTGTGTTTTCATGTGTGGGTGAGGGAGTATGGGTGCATGGGAGTGTGCTTGTGTGTGTGCATGTGTGAGGACGCGTGTGTGCTTGCATGTGTGTGTGAGGAAGTGTGTGCACATGTGTGTGCTTGTGTGTGTGTGCATGTGTGAGTGTGCTTACGTGTATGAGAGTGTGTGTGTGTGTGCACACGCAGGTGTGAGTGTGTCTAGGGCTGGGCAGTTGTGTCCCCTGTGCAGATCCCTGTGCAGAGGCCGGACATTTCCATAACGAGCATCTCTCCTCCTTTTCCAGCCGCAGCCCCCTCCCGCCACCTCCCTGACCCCCGACCCCCCATCCCTGACAAGCACTGATCTGTTTTCTGCTTCTGTGCCTTTGTCATGTTGAGGTTGTCTCCCGTCACTCGGCGCAGGTCCCCCGAGGCTCGCCTGCAGCGCTGCACCCGCTCACTTGCTGCTTTCCACGCGGCCTTCACCTGCTGGACCGGCTGAAGGTTGCCTCCAGTGTTTGGTTCTCACAAATGCATCTGCAGTGAGCGTGTGTGTTTTCATGCATCGCGCATTTTGAAGGTATTTTCCTCCCGTGGAGGGAGGCAGCCCCCAGCATGAACATGCCTGTGAAGCGTGGGAGGTCCAAGGCCGCCTCCCCGCCCCCGGGCCGAGCTCCCTTCAGGCCTGCGGGGCACAGGACAGAGAGGAGAGGGAGTCGGGATGGTCCTAATCCATAGTCTTCTTTGTGGGTGGGAGGAGGCTGAGCCTCCTGCGGGGGCTCCCTGGGGATGGTTCCCCCACAGATTCTCTGCCCAGGGGCCCCAGGGATGGTGCCATGCCTTGGCTTCTCTTCTGTGGCCCTGCTGTGGTTTATGTCGGCACAAGAGTTAAATCTGCAAATCTACCAGGGGCTCGAAGCAGTGTGCAGGGCCAGGGGGATGGTGGACAGGGAATATGCCCGCCCATGCTCTCGGGAAAAATCACCTTGAGAAAAGCTACCTCTAGCCGACTGTTTCTTATCTACCAGACACAGGATGCCCACCACAGGCAACTCAGCCCCGGCACAGCCCTGCCGGCGGGCACTGCTGCCAGCCACAGTTTACAGATGATGAAATTCGGAGACAATCTGGGAAGGTGAGTTAGGTTCACAGGAAACTATTTGAAGAAATAAAAGGTAATTTATGCAGCGGCTCGCACTCCTAAGTATAGTAAAAGCAGCCGTGGTCACTGTCACAGTCAAGGCGCCAGGGATTTGTGGGCCGAGTGGCATTCACAGCATCCGTCCACAGCTTCTGCAGGGGGGCCCTGGGCGGCTCCCTGTGCCCTCCCGCCTCCGCCCTGCACAATGTGGTGGTGAATTTCCTGCCCCACCCTCTGCCCCACTCCTCCCTGAACCTGGGACGTTGGTGACTGAGCTTGTGAGGCTCCAGGGTACCTAGGATGGGCCACTCGGAGAGACAGGTAGCTCTCCTCAGCCGTCACAGCCAGGCAGGAGGCTTTCAGTGCTCCGTGTGGTGCCGTTGTTTCTATACCTGCTGCTACCCGCATCGACGGCTCCCTTCGGTGGCTCTTCCTTCCTCACCTTTCCACCCTGAGCCAGCCCCGGGCAGGGGAAGCCTGCAGAAAGACATGCTCTCCAGCGGGTGGAGGGTGTGAGTGCCTGAGCTCCAGGCTGCGTCGTCTCTCTCTGTTATCCCAGAGGGCCTGGCAGATGGACACAGCCCAGGTGCTCAGTGAGCTTTGTCAAATAATGAGCTGCTCAACAGAGCAAATATTCATACAAAGGCACGACCACTGCATAACTGTGTGCGAATATGGATAAAACCCTTGAAGGAAAAATAATACTGGGGTCACAGCAGGGGACATGAGGGCACAGGTTTGCCTTTTTAATGTTTTTTATTATGTAGGGTCCCTCAATCTAATGTTTCACAGAAGGAGCAGCTCTTAGTGGCTGTCGATGGAATCCATCCCAAGAGCAGTGTGAGGGTTTTGCTGCATGCTCTGCCGGGCCTCCAGTGACGGTCCCTTGGGTCAGACGCAGGACACCCCACAGCTCCAGGCTGTCTGTGCGCCCTTGGAGGCTCTGCTGTGGGAGTGTGGGAGCTGCAGTGTCGGAATAGGGCCTTGACAGTAAATTCCCATCCCAAATCATGTCAACCAGGCACCCCTCTCCTTTTAAACTTCGGGCAAAGATTTGAAGCCTAGTTAATTGCTTACTTCAGGGGTGTCCTCTAAAAGCAACTGAATGTTTGGCAAATTAGGGTAAAAGATAAGTTAACTTTATTATGACAAAAAATGGTCATTTTGATAGAATGGATTTTATAATTAGCATCGAGGCATTACACAAATCCACTCAACAGGTGAATACATTTAAATACATGGGTTCTATTTTACTATTAGCTCAGATTGACATTGGAATTAATCAAACAATATCCTGTATAAAGTCAGTTAAGGTTTGGTATTAGTGAGGATAGCTAGGTTTGGGCTATGCCAATGATTCCCAAATTTTATTGGCTGTATGCAGCAGAAGTTTATATATCACTTACACAAAGACACTGGCAGACCCAGCTGCCCTCCAGGACGGCTCTCATCTGTGACACCTGCGGGCCCGGCCGCCCTCCAGGACGGCTCTCATCTGTGACACCCGCAGGCCCGGCCGCCCTCCAGGACGGCTCTCGTCTGTGACACCCGCAGACCCAGCCGCCCTCCAGGACGGCTCTCGTCTGTGACACCTGCAGGCCCAGCCGCCCTCCAGGACGGCTCTCGTCTGTGACACCTGCAGGCCCGGCCGCCCTCCAGGACGGCTCTCGTCTGTGACACCTGCAGACCCGGCCGCCCTCCAGGACGGCAGCCATCTGCTTGCTAACTCGGCGGTCTAGGCTGCTTCTTTCCTCTCTGTGCATTTCAAGAAGATGAGAACGAGACCATGATGCTCCATTTCCAATCCTGATGACCACAGCTTAATGTGGGACATTGCTTTATTTTACAGGTTCAAAAGGCCATCCTAGCAGCACGGAGCACCTCCCAGGTGCTAAACTCTGTGTCATGGTCAGATGCGCCCATGTCAATGAACTCTAACAGCATCGAACTCTACATTCTGCCTCCGTGAATCCAGGGCTCTGTGGATCTAGTTCTGTATTTATCTGGCTCATGCTGGTGCATACCTTTTGGTTCTGAAGCTCCTTGGCTGAGTGTCTCTTCCTCCATTTTCAGCCACAGCACTTCTGCAGCTTGGTGATGCTGACCTGGGGGAGCTAAGCTGGAGGTGGTGGCAGGCATGTCTGTGCCGTCTTGCAGAGGTCTCTGCAGTGTCTTCAAGCACACAAACAGCATTTTCCCTTAAGAGGAAGAAATACGACACCTCTTCAGCCCAGCAGATTTACAGGAATCTGGGATTCAAGATTTTTGGGTGCGTTCATTCAGATGACCCCATCCCGAGCCTCAGGGCCTCCCTTCTTCCCAGCCAGGGTGTGGACCTTGGAACAGCACCTTCCCAGGTTGAGCACCAGGCCCTGGAACAGCACCTTCCAAGGCCGAGCACCCGGCCCTGCAATAGCGCCTTCTGAAACTGAGCACACAGCTCTGGAACAGCACCTTCTGAGGCCGAGCACCTGGCATTCTCTGAAGCTCTGCCTTTGGTTAAGTCCTGGCTCTGATCCAGTTTGTTGGTTCTCCTCTGGCCACAGGAGATGAGTGTCTTACGTGCCACTGACGAGGCCAGTTAATGTGCCACCCTTTTGTTTCAGGTGGTGATCTTCCCATTAGCTTGCCCTGAGCAGGAGCCACCTGATTCCACAGTCCACGGGTCTGTGACTTTCCCGAACTCTCCAGCACCCGAGATGCTGCAGCTGTCAGAGCATTTCCTTCCAAGGGGCTCCCATCCCGGCTGCCACCGCTGCAGCCTGGAGATTCACTGCTGGCCCCAGCTGGCCCCTGGAAACAGACATCAAAGCAGAGATGTGCATTGAGCATATCTGCAGGCCTGTGAGGGTGGAGGGGTGACGGAGAAGCAGGTCTGTGGCTGGGCTGCCACAGAGGACTCTGCTGTCCTCTGTGTAACACAGGAGCCGAGCTGCTTCCAGGGTGGCCCAAGGGGAAGCATAGTCTCTGTGGTAAAGCAGGGGTGTGGATGGCACCCACAGCACCCACTGCAGACGCCACCCAGGGTCAGTGCTAGACATGGAGGCTCAGGGTTGGAACCAGGGGTGTCACCTTAACCTCCTGTTCAGCCCTGACGAGCACGAGGCACGCAGGGGCTGAGGACAGGAGAAGCCTGTGTGGCTGCAGGCTCCCAGCAGGCAGGGGAAGAAAAGCCATTAATTATTTCAACACATGGAACCACTTTTTAGAAAGTGAAGAGAAAGCGGTGGAAAAAAATAGGCCTCTATTTTCATGAAGCTCCTGTTCCTCTCTATGCAGTATGTGTGTGTGTGTTCGTGTATGTGTATTCATGTAGGTGTGTGTGTATGTGTATGTGTGTGCATGCATATGTTTGTGTAGTATGTGTGTGGTATGTCTGTGTGTATGTATATATGTATGTGTGATGTATGTATGTGTATGTATGTATTGTGATGTATGTACGTGTGTGTTGTGTGGTGGATGCATGTATGCATGTATATCTGTGTGTGTATGTGTGGTGTATGTATGTGTGGTGTATGTATACGTGGTGTGTGTATGTATGTGTGTTCATGTATGTGTGTAGGTATGTGTATATGTAGTGTATATGTGGTGGATGTATGTGTGTGTGGTATATGTATGTGTGTGATGAATGTATGTGTGTGTATGAGTGGTGTATGTGTGTATATATGTGTAGGGCATATGTGTGTATATATGTGTAGGGCATATGTGTGGCATCAGGTGCAATGAAGTTTTGTAAGGTAGAGGAGGGAGCGTAGAGTCTCAGTCCTTACACACACCTACATGAACACACGTATACAAACAAACACATTCCTCAAAGAGGTCAGGGAGGAGGAGACATCGAGACAGAAGAAAGGGAGGGTAGGGCAGCACCTGCCCATGCTGGGGTCCGCAGGGGGGCTGGGGGGGACTTGCCCATGTTGGGGTCTGCAGGGGGGCTGGGGGTCTTTCCCCCACCCAGCCGTACTCCATGCCGGGGTCTGCAGGGTGACTAGGGGGGAACTGCCCATGCCGGGGTTTGCAGAGGGACTGGGTGTGGCACCTGCCCATGCTGGCCTCTGCGAGGGGTGGGCTGTGTGTGTTTCCCCGCCCCCACCGTGGGTCTGCAGCAGGTGCCTTCGGGTCGAGTCTCGGGAGTTGGGGCTGCGCGGGGGATTCCTCTCCTGCCGGGTCGTTGTGCGTGAACTTTATTTGCAAAGTTCGTCTGCGAGTGAATCGCTCAGCCTCGGTCAGCGGGCCTGGGCAGGGCCGGCGACCTCCCTTCGTCTCTTCCGCCAGGAGCCCGCGGAGGTCCCGGCCGCTCAGCGGCCAATCCACGGGGCGGGGGCGGGGGCCGAGGCCTCTGGGAAGCCGACCCCTGCGCCCTCGGGTCCCCTCCGCCGCCCGCCCGCGCCGCCCCCGCCAACCCCGCCCTGCAGGGCCCGGGCCAGTGGGGAGCTGGGGCCGGGCCGCGGGCGGAGCCTCCTGGTCCCCGCCCTCGCCCTCGGCCGGCGGGCGGTCGTGCGGGCGGGCGGACCCTCGGCCGCGCTCGGGGCTCCGCCGCCGCGGCTCCTGCTGCTCGGCCCGCACTGCCTGGCTCGGCGCGCGCTTGGGGCGAGGCTCGGCGGGCGCGGCGCGCAGCATGGCGGTGGAGGACGAGGGGCTCCGGGTCTTCCAGAGCGTGAAGATCAAGATCGGTGAGTGTCCGCCGGCAGCGCCAGCCCCCGGCCCCGGCCCCTCCCGCCTCTCCTCCCCAGACCTTTCCCGGGGACCCCGGCGGAGTCGCCCTCCAGGCGCGGCGCGCTCCCCCGAGAACCGCTGGTCCGGCGCCGCGGCCCCTCCCGGGCTCCCCGCTTCCCCCGGGCTCGGGCTGGGTCGAGCGACCCCGAGGGACGCGGCTCCCTGCGCCTCCTCTGCGCCCGGAGCGGCCCGGGTCCCTCCCTGGCAGCGGCGGAGGAGGTGGGGTCCCTGCCGGAGGGGGCGTCTGTCCGCGTGCGGCCCCCGCGTGTGCGCCCGAGCGTGTGCCCCGCGTGTTTGCGGGAGTGCGCGCGCCTGGGGCTGTCGGGCGCCGGCACTTCAGGTGTCAGCCCCACTGACGTCGGGGGCTTTGCATCTGCCTTTCCCGCTGCGCCCAGAAACTTCCTTTCGGGGAATGTGGAGGCCCCTTCACGCCTCTCCCCAGGGGCGGGAGGCTCGGGCGCGCTGCTGCTGCTGCTGCTGTGTGCGCGCGACTGTGCCTGTGTGCGCGCCTGTGTTTGTGGGTGCGTGTGTGTGCACGTGTGTGCGTGTGGTGCGCGCGCGTTTGTGCCTGTGTTTGTGTGTGCACGTGTGTTTGTACATGCACGTGTGTGTGCATGTGTGGGTGCCCTGTGTGTGCATGTTTGTGGGTGTGTGTGTGTGCATGTTTTTGGGTGTGTGTGTGCATGTGTGCGCGCCTGTGTGCTGGTGGGGCGTCCTGGCTGAGGGGTCCCGCGGGGCGAGGAGACACCGGACCCACCCGCACCAAGTCCCCTTCCACTGAGAACTGTGGGGCGAGCTGGTGGCCGCCAGCGCCTCCGAGGCTGCGGTTTTTCTCTGGGCTTCAGCAGCTTCTGAAGTGGGCTCTGGGAGGCGTTTCCGGAGAGGAGGCTGTGTCTGGACTTCTGTTCTATCTGGAGGGATCTGCTTTTCCCGGGTGGTTTTATCTCGGAAGAGTGATGTGGAAGTCCTCCCCTGCCCCCAGAGCAAGACCGTTTCCTGCAGTGACGGTTCCATTTTCACGCCATGAATGTGCTGGACCGCGAGGCGGTTCAGGCTGGAGAGGGTTCCAGGGGCGAGTGTCGGGTCCTCACGTCCTTCCCCCACCGAGCCGCACTCCGCAGCCGGCCTCTTCCCGTGTGGACAGGCCTCGGGACAGGCTGAGTGTCAGTTGTTGATGACATTTGATGCTGCCGGAGAAATTCCGGCTCCCCTAAATCAGCGGGCTGTTTCCTGTCGGCTTTATTTTGGTTTGCGGAACATCGCTGAGACGCTGTCTTGATATTTGGCACAGAAGGCTGCAGCTTAGAATGCGGCAGCACTTCCGCCTTGAGTAGTCCAGAGGGGAGGGATTTCTTTTGTCAATGTGGTTTAAATCCGCTGTCACTTTCATACAAGAAAGCCAGGGTTGGCGCTCCCTGAAGTGTCTGAGGTCCCCGTGCTGTGGGCAGGGAAAGGTCTCGGCCTGTGGGGGTCAGTTTGCTGCCCTTTCCTCCAGCCAAGGCTGCTTGGCTCAGCCAGCGAGTCCGGAGACGTGTGAGAAGCCCCGGGCTTCCTCACCCCTGGGGGGCAGGAGGGCTGGAGGTGGGTGCTCTGTGGGGCGGTGCCAGGGAAGCTGGCAGAAGTGGCCTGGGCTTTGTGGCTCAGGGCTGGGGGGCTCTGGCCGCTGTTTACTCCAGGAAGGGTTCTGGTGCTTCAGTCCACGCGAGGACTTGACAGAAGGCATGGGAAGTCAAACAGGAGGGAGGGAAGACCAGAGTCTCAGACCAGATACTCAGACCCTGAGTGTTCCAGAGGGCAGCTTCATTGGCCTGCAGTCAGGTGGAGGTCAGGCACCCCTGGTGGATCCCTTGGAGAGGAGGAGTTTTGGAGGCTCTGAGCTCCACTTAAACAAGCCTGTGAAACCCTGGCTCAGCTGAGGCTTAGGCTGCTAATACCACGTGCGGCCTGGATATTATTTGAAACTTTGACCCTCCCGGGGGGCAGCAGCAGTGATGACGGGTAGAGAGGCTGGAGTGCCAGCCACCTGACTCCCTGGATGTGTTTCCAGCGAGAAGAAGCCCCATTTCCTCTCCCCTACAGAGTCTCCTGCAGGGCCGGCTGCCGGTGGGGGGGGGGGGGTGTCTGTGCCCCAAGTAGCTGGGGGCGTGCTGGGAGGCAGGACACCTCCTGACATGCAGCCTGGCTGGAGACCTGTGGGTGCGCTGGTTTGGGGTTAGTCTCATGTAACTGTGCTGCCGGCCTGACACCCTGGGGCTCAGCGTGACCCCGAGCGGTGTGGGTGCTGGGGGCCACTCAGCTCCTCAGTTTCTTTCTTTAATGCGCATTCATGGCCAACCTTGGCTCTGACTTGCCCTGCCTGAGTCCCTGGCCTTGAAGGTGCAGACAAGTCGGTGCCCCTGTGGTTGATCTGAGGGCCCCTCGTGGTCAGTCACCTCCGAGCTTCGTCCCCAGGCATGCTGAATTTTCGCCAGTGATTCTGTGTGACCCAGGGCCAGCGTCTTCCCCTTCATAATCTCATTTTCCATTCGCAAAAGGCAGGCAATTATTGTCTGCTGTATCCAGTGAGAACTTACAAGGCAGTGGCATCTGGGCTTAAGTTAGCACCCTGCCCTCGCTCCCAGAACAAGAACTGCCCTCAAGTTATACCATAAGCAATTCTAGTAGTACTGTTACTAAGAAGAGAAGGCAGAATGCCTTTGTGGGGATTGGGAGCTTTTTTAAAGGTATAGGGGCATTGGGCCTTTTAAATTCCTAAACAGCTTTGAAGTGTGTGGTGGTCTGTGGTCTCATTCAGACGTTGAAATTGGGAAAATCCTTCTCTCCCCTTCCTCTTTCTTTGTCCCTCCACCTTTTGCAAATGAGGTAATAAGAGGGAGCACCATGTAGAAGTGAGGTGTTTTTATGGGAACAATTTGGAGTCTTTGTCCGGAAGAATCTTTCTGCGCTTCAGTTTTGTAGGATCATTGTGGATCCGTCCTTCCGTGCGCTCACATATCTTACACCCTGTGTGTCTGGTAGCAGTCATCACCTTTGACAGCAGTCTGTGTATCATGCATGACTGAGCTACACTTCCTATGCCATCGGCTTTGAGGAAGCCAGTGCTTCTGACTTTCCGTGAGTCAGGGACCCACAGGGAGGGCACTTCCGCCATGACCCCGGTTGTTTTGGGGCCCGCCCCCGAGCCAGGCAGTGCTTCCTCCCCTCCCAGCGATGCTTTCCGTTTCCACAATACTTACTGCCTGTTTTTAAACGTGGCACCTCGTCTTGATGCATGTGCTCAATAAAGAGCAACACACAAGGAGCTGCCCTGCGACCCAGGACAGGAAATGCCCTGCACCGCTGCAACCCTGCCGTCCAGCTGGAGGCAGCCAAGTCCCTGGAATGCTGCCCGTGGGGGGCCTGGCCCCCCGTGCTGTGGGGCTTCCTGTGGCTCTCTGGTCGCTCCCTTCTTTCTCCTTTGGACTCAGCACCCCTGGCTCTACGGGGCTCTCAGTCCCTTCCTGTGAGGCTGGAGCATGCCCCTGAAGAAGGCCCACGGCCAGTCTGGCCCAACACTGAAGCGTCAGAACCGCTGGTGCCTGCAGGCTTGCGGGGCACTGTGGGCCGGGCTGTGGGGGCGCTGGCCTCCAGCCCAGCCATTCCTCTTCTGATCACAGAATCCCATCAAAGCAGGAGGAGGTGGCACCGGGTGAGAACAGGGAGAATGTCAAGTGGGGCGCCTGGGGGCCCCCCTGGGCTGTGGCTCCCTGGCCCCAGCTCAGGGGCTAGAAGATCAGAGGTCAGGGCTCTGGGCCAGCTCTGCTGGAAGTGGCAGCTGACACCCAGCCTGATGACTCCCCCTCGGGAGCTGGAGGCCACTGGTCACAGGGCTGTTGCAAGCATTGAATTAGGTGGTGGTCTGTTTAGTAAGGGAAAGTACTGATAGTGTCTCCACAGGGCTAAGGCTCACTCGGGTGAGAGAAGTGCTTTGTGAACGAGGGGAGGGCTGTGGCTTTTCCCGTGTCTGCTTGACAGTGTAAGGGGCCTTAGCATCCGAGATCTTAGGTTCCCCTAATGCTAAAATTAACTTGGGTATTTTATTAACCGAGCTCAGCCAAGCTGCCTGTGCTATTTTTAACCCCTGAGGACTAAGGCGCAGGGCTCGTGCCTCGCTGCACCTGGGAAACAGCAGGAGTCCAGCCTGGGCCTGGGCTTTGCCTGGGAGGGGAGTGGGCCTCTATGTGTGTGTAGGAGTGCAGGCGGGATGCGGAAGGGTGGTTTCCGTGTATCAGCTCATTTTATCTCAATTCTTGAAACTCCATGACTTGGAGGTGGAGAAAGGGAGACTCATGGACTTAGCTGGGCCCAAGCGGCCAGGCTCCACGTGCTCTGGGATCTGAGTTCTTCTTCTCCTCTCCACTTCGTACTGTCCATTAATTTTCTTTTTTTTTTTTTTTTTTTGGGTGGCTTAATCTTTTTTTTTTTTAATATATATACTTTTTATTGCATTTTAGGTTTGGGGGTACATGTGAAGAACATGCAAGATTGTTACATAGGTACACACATGGCAGTGTGATTTGCTGCCTTCCTCCCCATCACCTATATCTGGTATTTCTCCCCATGCTATCCCTCCCCAACTCCCACCCCCTGCTGTCCCTCCCCTTTTTCCCCCGACAGACCCCAGTGTGAGATGCTCCCCTCCCTGTGTCCATGTGTTCTTATTAATTTTCTTTTCTTTGAGACTGGACCTTGCTATGTTGCCCAGGCTGGTCTCCAACTCCAGGCTCTAGGGATCCTCCTGCTTCAGCTTCCTGAGTGGCTGGGACACAGGTGCTCAGCACGGCAGCCTGTCTGTCAGTCTAGAGAGCTGTTTCTTCCCTGGGATCTTGGACTTGAATGGGGGGTTCATGGAGGGCTGGAGAACAGCAAGACTCGGTGACTTTAGGGACCTGAGGCAGTCAGCGTTCAGGCGTGGAAGGAAGGGGCTGCTGGTCTGTGGGGGTGGACAGTGGCCTGGGAGGCCCGAGACACAGTTTGGCGATGCAGAGATGATCCTTCGAGCAGGGCCACAGATGCCATGGGGCGTCCTCCCTGGAAGCGAGTCTGACGTTGGTGGGAAACACTGATTTGCCTCTTTGAAGCTAATGGAAGCGAATGAGGCATTTGGAGCCCATGAGCGCCGAGCGTCTGCCTGGGCTGCGGCACTGCGTTTTCTGGTGGCGCGTCGAGCTTTAGACACAGACGTGTATGTGCTTGGAAAGGCGACGACGTGTGGCTGCAACAGCCACAAGCGAGGCGGCCGCTGCCGCGGTTTTGAAAGTGAAGGCAGCCGAGTGATGGAGCAAGGCGTGTGGGCTCTGCTGCCTCGGCAGGGAGAGCTCCTGGCGCCATCAGAGGAGAGGCGGACGTCCAAACCCACTTGGAATCAGACACCCGAGACGGCGTGCTGCCCACGCTTCTTGAGAATTCTTTGATTTTAGGTGACCCCTCACCTCTCTCTGCCTTGGTTTCTTTGGGAAAATGGAGGCCAGTCACTTTTTTGGAGCAGTTAATGAGACTGTAGATGAGCAGAGGCACTTCCCCTGCTCAGATCTGCCGAGATAGGAGGTATTTATTATTCTAGTAGAATTTGAAGCGTCTGTTAGTCTGTAATGAATGGGACGTCTATGTAAGCACATACGTAAATGGAAAAAGAGCTACACTTTAGTAAGGAGGAGGGTGTAGAGATGCAGGAGGACTCACTTTGGAGAGGTGGCTTTGGTTTTTGGTTTTGGCTGTCTGGGAAGGGTGTCTGGGAGGGGTAGCTTTGAACTTGCCCCCGGGGAGAGACTGAGGCCTCAGAAAGGGAGGGCATCATTTTGGGTTGGGCTGGTGTCATGAGGTGCACAGCCTGGCCTTTGAGGGTCTCAGATAATTTGGCTGGAGGGGTCAGTAGGACGTGTGGATGGGCCTCTGGCCTCTGGGTGGACAGAGTGGGGCACACAGGGTCCCATGGGGATGTGGTGTCCCGCCCGGCAGGTGCCGGCACCTCTGGAGGGTGCGAGGCTGTGGTGGGGGTCGGGCGGGCAGCTCACCGAGCACGTCTAGTGGGGCGCAGCCGCAGGTCAGAGCAGGGGTCTGTGCCGTGCAGCGGAGGCGCTGGGAGTGTGACCGGAGGTCTAGCTCTGACCCGCAGGTAAAGGTGAGGAACAGACGTGTACCGCAGCAGCGCCTGTGGCCAGTGGCTGAGCAGCAAGTAGCAAACAGTAGAAGCACAGTTGGGGTAGTCTGGGCAGCCCCACCAATGTCCCGTCCGACCGTCATCCCCACTGGTGGAAGGGGGGCCTGGTGGGAAGTCGCTGGATCTGGGGGGTGGGTCTGTGAGCGGCGCAGCGCGTCCTCCTGCTGTCTCGATGTAAGTTCTCCGGGGTGGGTCTGTGAGCGGCTCAGCGCGTCCTCCTGCTGTCTCGATGTAAGTTCTCCGGGGTGGGTCTGTGAGCGGCGCAGCGCGTCCTCCTGGTGTCGCGATGTGAGTTCTCCGGGGTGGGTCTGTGAGCGGCGCAGCGCCTCCTCCTGGTGTGGCGATGTAAGTTCTCCGGGGTGGGTCTGTGAGCGGCGCAGCCCCTCCTCCTGGTGTCGCGATGTAAG